>WOVY01013870.1:0-85420 GCA_013436015.1 Rhipicephalus annulatus | reverse complement strand
AGTGATCCTTTATATTTTTCGGCCTTCTGTATACAACACAAGGAGGAGAAGTGAAAATTTCGGATAGTCGCACGCTCTGTTCCAATATGTTAAAGTGTTTTCTTAGGACCTTGTTTATGTTCGGTGGGGTTGCTCGTGAAAGTTAATAGAGAGTTTTTGTTGCGGTGTTGGTCGGCGTTTCTCTGGTGGTTGAGAAGAATCTGGCGGTCCAGATTTTCAGCTTTTTTGATGGCGTCATCGATGATAGCTGGCGGGTATTCTTGATTAAGGAGTACTTCGCGCATATGTGTGCTGTTTTTGTGGAAGTCCTCGGTGCGGCAGCAGATTCGTCGAAATCTGTGTGCTTGGGAATAGGGAATGCTGGTCTTGCAATGTCGCGGGTGGCAGCTTTTGAAGTGCAGGTATTGTTGCCTGTCTGTAGGTTTTCTGTATACGTTAGTTATTAGCGCACCATCGTCAACTCGAATGAGTACACCAAGAAAGTTTATTTCAGTGTTAGAGTAGGTGTGTGTAAAATAAATGCTGGGGTGTACCTGGTTGAATGCCTATATGAATTTGAGGAGCTAGTTTTCCGAATGTGTCCAAATTATGAATATATCATCTAGGTGCAGTTTATAGAGTAATGGTTTGATATTACAAGATGAAAGAAAATTGGACTCTATGTGGTGCATGAATATGTTAGCGTAGTTTGGGGCCATTTTTGTACCCATTGCCGTTCCGCTGATTTGAAGATAGTACTGGTTGTTAAATTCATCATCATCATCATCATCAGCCTGACTACGTCCACTGCAGGACAAAGGCCTCTCCCAAGTTCCGCCAGTTAACCCGGTCCTGTGCTTGCTGCTGCCAATTTATACCCGCAAACTTCTTAATCTCATCTGCCCACCTAACCTTCTGTCTCCCCCTAACCCGCTTCCCTTCTCTGGGAATCCAGTCAGTTACCCTTAATGACCAGCGGTTATCCTGTCTACGCGCTACATGCCCTGCCCATGTCCATTTCTTCTTCTTGATTTCAGCTATGATATCCTTAACCCCCGTTTGTTCCCTAATCCACTCCGCTCTCTTCTTGTCTCTTAAGGTTACACCTACCCATTTTTCTTTCCATTGCTCGCTGCGTCGTCCTCAATTTAAGCTGAACCCTCTTTGTAAGTCTCCAGGTTTCTGCTCCGTAGCTAAGTACCGGCAAGATACAGCTGTTATACATTCCTCTTGAGGGATAGTGGCAATCTACCTGTCATAATTTGAGAGTGCTTGCCGAATGTGCTCCACCCCATTCTTATTCTTCTAGTTACTTCAATCTCGTGGTTCGGCTCTGCGGTTATTACCTGCCCTAAGTAGACATAGTCTTTTACAACTTCAAGTGCACTATTACCTATCTCGAAGCGCTGCTCCTTGCCGAGGTTGTTGTACATTACTTTCGTTTTCTGCAGATTAATTTTAAGACCCACCTTTCTGCTCTCCTTGTCTAACTCCGTAATCATGAGTTGCAATGGTTGTTAAATTCAAAGCTGTTCAAATTGAGTACCAGTCTTGTGAAGATTTCAATTACATTTTTGCTTGGATACGCGACAGGGTTGTGTGGGTCATACGATTCAACAAGTGCCCTTACACCATGGTGTAAGGGCACTTACACCATGGTCGTAGGTTCGAAGGTCGTAGGTTCGTTTCCTGCTCACAGTTGGTAATTTTTTATCCACTTTTCTTTCTTCTTATTACATTCCATTGGTTCTAATAACTTCCCCTGTACATTCCTTGGCATTACTGTCTGTTATATCTCATTAATATTGTGTTAAAACACGGAAAAACGAGCCTTTAGGTATACACTTATTTCCCCTATATATATATATATATATATATATATATATATATTATATATATATATATATATATATATATATATATATTATATATAGTTCTACCTAGTAATAACTATCAAGAAATTTGAATAACACTTCTAATACTTTCCAGCTTTTTCAATAAAGTTACGAGGAGCGCGTCGTCATGTTTCTAGAAACCACTTTTGTCCAGTGTTTGAAGCTTAATTAATTTTCGGCACACTACCGTGCACTGTATAACATGAAAAATATTCAAACTATGTTTCTTTCATTCGCTTTCAGCATAAAAATTCTTCACGTCTATTGTCAAGTGTTCAAAAATTAATTTTGAAGCATTCCGGCTGAGAAAATGCGAAAGTGATGAATAAACGTCACAAAAATTAGAATACGTTAATTTAAGACATCTTCATAACTTGAACAACGACTTTGTCACGCATTCAGTGCCATATAATTAAGCTACATGCATTGTGGTTTTTTTCTTTTAGCCTCGAAACAAAAAGCTGCCTCTGAAAAAAACCTTCAGTTGTTCAGCATGCACAGGAAAAATCAATAGACTTCTTAACTATATAGCGACTCGTAGTCTGCTAAATACGCGATATATCATCGTTGCGATAAATGAGATTAAAGAAAACTACTGATTAGAACAACTGAGTTGGTAACTTTTGTGACAAACACCAGCTAATTTGCTACGGCTGCTGCCCCGCGGGAGCTGGCGCCACTCGTTTTCCCGTCCCTCCCGTAACCGCCCCGTCGCGCTGCAGCGGCCGCAGCTGACCTATATGGCTGACACGTGCTCCCCGATAAAAAGCCACCTAATGCGACAGGCCATACCGTGCGCTCTTTCAACCAGCAGCTGTGGTTTGACAAAGTAAGGCTATTCAGCCATATAATGAAAGTTTAAGCCCTGGCTCAATGATCTTGATCTGGTTATTGCGTCAATAGTTGTGAACATTGTCATCAAAAAAACGAATATTACGTAAATCTGAAGTCAGGCATGAACACTGTGGCGACGCGGGATCGACGATTCAATGGAGGACGACAGACTAAGAGACTATCAGACTCTGCAAAAAAGCAGCCACGTCTTCTTCGTCCTTGTCCTCACCAAATGTTCTCACACTGCTGCTTTGTTCTTGCCACTGGCACATACGTGCGTCATTATCCCCGCTTGATAAAAAACATCGTCCCGATGAAGTGGACTCATGATTGATTGATTGATATGTGGGGGTTTAACGTCCCAAAACCACTATATGATTATGAGAGATGCCGTAGTGGAGAGCTCCGGAAATTTAGACCTCCTGGGGTTCTTTAACGTGCACCCAAATCTGAGCACACGGGCCTACAACATTTCCGCCTCCATCAGAAATGCAGCCGCCGCAGCCGGGATTCGAACCCGCGCCCTGCGGGTCAGCAGCCGAGAACCTTAGCCACTAGACCACCGCGGCGGGGCAGGACTCATGAAGCAGAAAAAAAAACCTATGGTCACTGAAGGTATGGCTTCATACGAAGCACGTGAACGCTTTCTGGCGAATGTCCAAGTCGCTTTGAACTTTGAGGGCCGTCGGGAACAACCTCGCAATTTACCCTCGCTGATGCGTCGGAGAACCTAGTAAGGTCCGAAGTCTCTCTGTAACAGTTTTTCAGAAAGGCCACTAAGAATGGCCGTCCAGACCCACACTTTGTTGCCCACGTCATATGTGACGTGTTTGTGCGGGAGATTGTATTGCCGGGCGTCACTGTCCTGTTTATCGATTATCCGCGACCGGCCAAGTCGCCGAGCTTCTTTCGCTCGCTGCGTAAAAGCTGTAGCTTCCGTCTCACGGGCCACGTTATTCTTAGAGAGCATTGCATCTAACGTTGTTTAACAGCATGGCCGTAAACGACACTGAATGGCACATTATGAGTGGTCTCCTGACTAGCCGTGTTGCTTGCGAATGCGACGCAGGGTAGGATGTCGTCCCAGTGTTTGTGTTCTACGTCAACGTACATGCTGATCACGTCAGCCAGGGTCCTGTTGGGACCTTCAGTCAGCCCGTTGGTCTGGATATGGCATGCCGTTGTCTTCCTGTGAGCGGTACCACTTAGTCGCAAAATGATGTCCAAAAGCTCGGCCACGAAAACAGTAGCTCTGTCGGTGATAATTACTGTGGTAGCGCCGTGCATTAGGAATACATGGTTTCGACGAAGAATCGCACCACGTCAGCTGCTGTTGTCTGTCGCAGAGCGCTTGTTTCGGTGTATCAGGTAGGGTAATTAGCTGCGGCAATTATGCGCCTGTTTCAAGCGGTAGACGTTGGAAAGGGACCTAAAAAGTCCATACCAATTTGTACAAATGGGGTTGTTGGCACTTTAACAGGCTGCAACAGAGCAGATGGCTTGACGGGTAGCCGTTCGCAGCGCTGACAGTCCAAACACGTCTGCGCGTAAGTTTTCATGACCGTGGCAAGTTTCAACCAGTAGTAGTTCTGCCTAAACCTTGCCGATATCCTGGTGTAGCCCAAGTTACCGGCCGTCGGCTCGTTGTGGCAGGCGTAGAAGATTTCACGTCGAAGAGTAACGGAACGACGAGAAAGTGGCTGCTATCGCTAGGTGAGAAGTTCTTGTAAAGTGCGTCATTGCGCAAACAGTACGACGATAGCCCACTTGCAAATAATTTCAGCACGCTATTGGTTTATCATTCGAGGTACCGAATCAGTGGCAGCAGTTCAGAGCCGTCTCACTGCTGGCTTCTAAATGCGGCAGTGTTCACATTGCCCTAAAAGGCAATCTGTTCACAACGCCAAAAAAGGCATTGTCGTCGTCATCGTGCTCCGCTGACAAACAGACAGTTGGCATCAGCGTGTCGTCTACCCGATTTGTAGGCAACGGTAAAATCGAATTCTTGGAGTCGAATACTCCAGCTTGCGAATCGTCCAGATGGATCTTTCAAATGCATTGGACCAGCAGAGTGAATTGTGATCGCTGATAAGTGGGAATGAGGAACCGTACAAACACGGACGAAATTTTATGACTGCCCATACCATTCTCGGTCATCGTGTAATTGGGCTTCTGCTCGGCACAGCGTCCTGCTTGCACAAGCGATCGCCTTTTCGCTGTTATCCTGTCAGTGTACGAGCGCTCCAAGACCAGCATTACTAGCGTCTTTGTGCAATATGGTCGGCACGTCTTCATCAAGTGGGCGAGGACAGGAGCCGTTTGCATGCGCTGACGGAGCTCGTAAAATGCCCGTGGTTTGGTCTTCGCCCCGTGAGAAGGGGACATCTTCTCTAGTGAGCTGGGTCGATGACCATGCGATGCACAAAAAAAAATGCCAAGAAATCGCCGGTGATTGGCACATAGTCCCGATAAGCGTCGAACTGAGTTTTTATCTGACGGGGTTGGGAAATTCGCCATGGCAGTAAGTTTATCTGGATCCAGTTGGATACCATGGCTGATGACGACGTGGCCGAGGAATTGAAGTTCCTGGATGCCAAAATGACGTTTTCGGGATTCAGTGTAAGGGCAGCAAAACGTATTACGCCAAAAACTGCTCCTAGCCTTTTAAGTGCTCCTCGAACGTCCCTGAAAAGACAATCATGTCATCAAGGTACACCAGGCAAGTCTGCCACTTAAGTCCCGATAACACTGTGTCGATGAGACGCTGAAACGTGGCTGGCGCCGAACACAAACCAAAGGGCAGCATCTGAAATTCGTACCGCGCGTACCCGAAGAATTCTGCATGGAAGACACCCGAACAGTGCACCGTGGTTAAACGGAGAACCCCCGCTACCAGCACCGGAAAACTGATTTGTGGCGCACCGCAGACCTTCACCTGTAGTGTCATCGGTGTGGCGATACAGGATCGATGGTTAAACGGAGGACGACCGACAAAGAGACTTCATCAGACTCGAGTCAAGACAAGTCAAGATCCTTGACGATGTGGCGCAAGCACACGCTGGGGGATTCGGCAAGAACAGGATAGTTTTCGTAAATTTCTTCCTTAATAACAGGTGAAAATTAATCTATCAACAAGAAATAACAGAAAGATATAACAAGACGAACTTGATAGTTGAATTTTAAATAATATATAGTGTAGTGCGAGCGTCGCATTTGATTTATTGTGAATTTGGAAATCTCAAATCTACTTAAGAATGATTTCAACACTTAAATCACTTTGAACTTTTGACGAAATTCTGCAATGCGTCAACAATCTTGCCATCGCTGCGGCCTCGAGACAAAGCCCGAAATTAAGCACATTTTGAGCATTTAAATCTATTCCGAGATGGTGGCAAACGGCACATAAAGTGTTTTTACGTAAGGCTGATAATCTAATACAATAAATGAGGTAATGTTCAGTTGACTCATTTACTCGACAAACAGGAAAACGATGGGAGGCTGCCAGACCAGCTCTGTGTAAATATAAATTTAGCTGTGGAATTTGAAAGCGCTGTCTAGTGATTGCGACTTCTGTTCTTCAGGTTTGACATCTTTTACTATTCCAATGGTATAACAAGGGCTTGAACTCTGGTGTGGCGGTTAGTGAAGGTGTAAAAAACTCCTCTAACAGCAGTTTCCTTCTTAATCTAGCGCCTATCAAGAATTTCGAGGCCTGTAATGCCTCAATAACAGGCCCATTTAAAGATGACTTTGCCAGTACATCTGCCATTTCATTCACATAAATGCCCTTATGCCTTAAAACCGAGAACAATTAGATCAGATTGAGATGCGAGAGAACTAATGCTTTGAAAGCACTTTGAGCATGCGAGCTCTCATCTGCAGTAAGGCAGGCACATACTGATAGTGAATCCGTTAAAATGATCAAACTACTGCGGACCTTACTAAAGCAGTTATTTTACGGAGTGCTAGAATTATCGCAAAAAATTTCGTCTCAAATATGGGCACAAAATCTGGAAGGCAATGCAAAAAGGACGAGTCTAGGGCAGGCCAGTCTAGGGCAGGAGAAAAAATACTAATTCCACATTTTTCTTCCCTTTGTGAGGCATCAGTTGCTATGACTGCTTGTATTGACGTATGTGCCAGGTAATCTCTTAATATAGCTTCTAAAATACTGAGCGGAATCAATTTTGAATTTTTCGAAAATATATCATCAAACTCTAATTTAATAGCACTGTTGTGGTACTGATTAAAGGAACAAAATTAATTCATCTAGAAAGCGCTGTATAACCGAAATTTGGGGTATTCAAAATCTCGACCAGTATTGTCCAAAAAACAAGCCAGGACGGTAAAAAAAACTGTTTTTAAGTGCCTTACTGGCAATTCATACAGCCTGAGAAATGCCTGTGTAGCTAACAATTTAAAACGGGTCGCAAGTGAGGGAAGCCTAGCTTTCAGATTCAAGATCTTGATGAAACAAACTTGGGGAGACCTAAGCATAGTCTCAAGGCTTGTCTCTCTATGACTGCCAGAGGATTTGTCTTGCAGGCAGGTACCCCCACGTATAACACGCATCCAAACTCAAGCACCGGGCGAATATGAATACAATACACTGAGGTAAGAATATTTCTCCACATACCTAATCGTCTATTACTGATTTTGCTTAATATTACCACCGCACGACCTCCCTTTGCTGCAATGTATTCAATGTGTGTCTTCCAAGACATTGATTGGTTATAGATCACCCCCAGATATTTGACATTCGCTACTTGAGGGATAGGATCCAGATGATAGGAGAGTGAAATGTGAAAAGGGTCTTTGAGTGGAAATGTAAAACAGACCGTTTTTGACATTTAAATGCAGATGTAAGCTATCAAGCCACATTTCTATGGCAGAAAGGTATGTCTGTAATATTTTAAATACCTTATGAATGTCCTCTGCTGCTGAAAAAATGCGATGTCATCCGCATACACTTAAGTGTGGATGTCCTGGTGCCGTGGTACAGACCTCATCAAGATATTGAACAACACCGGGGAAAAGACGGCCCCCTGCAAGACTCTTCTTGTTTGCACATATTTAGAAGACAAGATGCCGCTTTTGTAACAGTAAAAGGTTCTGTTGCGTAAAAATGCTGCTATCCATGACTGTATATAGTTTGGGAAGCTAATGTTGTGCAGCCGGTTGACTAGCACTATATGCTCAACGCTGTCGTACGCTTTTGATATATCGAAAGTGACGAGCGCAGCATATTTTTCTTCACGCTTAGCTCATTTTATGCGACTTTCAAGGTCTATATGGGCCTGCCATATGGAGCATCCGGATCTGAAGCCAATTTGGGATGAATTGAGAATTTCTCTCTCATTGATAAAATTTGTTATTCGAACGTTTAGGATTCTCTCAATTACTTTTACAAAGTTTGAGGTTAACGCAATGGGCCCAATGTTGTCCAAAACGTACCCTTTACCCGGAACTTTCGGTATTGATATTACCTGTGCTATTTTCCACTCCAATGGGAGCCATGCCGTTCTTAAAGCATAGTTGATTATATTCAATAGGTACTCTTGGCACTCTTTATGCATCATTTTAAACATGAACGACGTAAATCGTCAGTGCCCGGAGCCGCTGGTAACAAGTTAGCTAACACCTGCGACAATTCATACCCCGAAACTTCTGTGAGGTCCTCGTCTCTTAGCGCATGTGAAGGAGGTGGTGATAGTTGGCTGGAAAAACGTTGCTGCAATCCCTTACCAATTACTTCTATTGAAGCTTTCATTTCTTCGGTCGACAAAATGATAGAGTCAGCATTTATTGACTGCGGAATCAATTTCTTTTCAAACATCTAAATAACGCCTTTTCATTCTTGTATTTAGAAAGATAATCGAGCTTCCACCTTTCGTAATCTTGTTTTGACTTGGCAACTGTACGTTTAACAACACCTGCAACGAACTGGTAGTCTTTCCAATTTTGAGGGCACTGATTGTACAAAAGCTTTTTCCATGCTGCTTTCCTGCGTCTATAGTCCCTCGAGCAATCGTCATTCCAACAAGAAGAATTCGAGTTATGAGTAGCTGACGACATCACGAGTTCAAATTTCTCACGGGAATTCTTTAATAAAGAATATAAGCTCTGAGCCTTTGGCATCGAGCTATTATCTGACAACAAAGACAGTGAAGAAAGGAAGGAATCCTAAATTTTGAGTAGTTATTATGCGTACTAGTAGAGACTGATGAGGCTATCTGAATTTCTATTTCGAAAGTTATCGGTAAGTGGTCGCTGTTTGTTGCGCAATAAACGACTGACCAAGATGAAACATTAAGGTTGGAGCTTGTAAAAGTTGAATCTAGCACTGAAGAAGTATGACTGCATACGTATGTTGGGCTTCCTGAATTCCGACAAGAAAAAATGATTATCTTAAGCCCAATGCCACAACCGGCTGCCACACGTATCAGTTTTTACTTCCCATGTAACAAGGTGGGAGTTGAAGTTACCTGCTAGTAAAATATTTTCTCCACGCGTGGTTAATAAAGTATCTAATGGCCGAATGTGATGTACGCCTGGAGGGAAGTAAGCATTTACTGTTGACAAAACCTGCCCGGTCGGGACAGTTAAACTTACAACTAATATTTCGTATGCCGGGGAAAGGAACTTTAACATCAAATTGGCTTTGTGACGATGTTTGTTCGAAATCATTGTCACTATACCGCCAGCTCTCGTAGGGAGGTCTAGCCTGAACAAACGGTAATTCTTAAAATGAATATGAGTATCAATCCACAATTCTTGGAATACATGGAAATTCAGTTATCACACAGGAATTGTAAATCAGTATAGCAGCAAATAGAGAACGACAATTTCACTGCAGACCTCTCAGGAACGCTATTTGGTGTAAGAATTGTTGCGAAGATAACTTTCTTCAAAATACTTTCTTCAAGTATTTTACTCGACGGAGTTTTTTTTGTAGATTTGACAGAAGGGAACTTGAACGTCATGATTCAACGGGGACAGGCAGCGTTTGTGTGACCTAGCATCAAGCTCTACATCAGTTGACACATTTAGGTCAAACACTTGTTCTCGTTCAACGTTTGTCATGCTCTCAGAGGTGCCCTGGATATTATCCGCGTTATTCACCTCATCATTACATACTGCAGTAGCATCACTGGCAGTCGGTATTTTATTGAGCTCAGGGTTACGCAAAGTAATTGGAATCAACAGCTTAGTAATTTGAGAACTGAAAACTTGTGCTATGCATTCGGAGATGCTAGCTACCCATTGGTTCATAACTGTTGCCATATCTCTTCCTACCACTACCTCAACTACGTGCGCTATATTAGTATCCTGCTATGAATGACGTGCTGTAACACCAGCATTGCCATGGGCTCTCTCCTTAACAGCTGCAATCGCTTCCATTCTAGAGCATCTCCTTCTGTCTTGGATTTCTAGAATTTGCACTTCATGGCGCATTGGGCACTCTGCAAAATCAGCTGCGTGATGTACACCGCACAAGCGACACAAGTCATCTCGGGCCTTACGATCTTAATCTCAGTGGCGTTCACCCCATCTACGACATCGACACTCCGATTGGCAGCCACGAGAGCTGTGTCCAAACCTGCAGCAGTTCTGACATTGCAATAGGCGGGACGCTAACTGATCTACTCTAAATACTAATGACCATGCTCTAATTTCTGAAGGGCGTGACGTACCGGCCGAAGTCGCAATGACTGACTCCATGGGATGTCGTTTCTTGCTAACCAGTCGATTTCACCGGTAAACTGCCCCGCCGCAGTGGTCTAGTGGCTAAGGTACTCGGCTGCTGACCCGCCGGTCGCGGGTTCGAATCCCGGCTGCGGCGGCTGCATTTCCGATGGAGGCGGAAATGAAGGAGGCCCGTGTGCTCAGATTTGGGTGCACGTTAAAGAACCCCAGGTGGTCTAAATTTCCGGAGTCCTCCACTACGGCGTCTCTCATAATCATATGGTGGTTTTGGGACGTTAAACCCCACATATCAATCAATCAATCAATCACCGGTAAACTACCACCACACCTGCCACCGACAGCTTCTCGAGCGTCTCCGCAGGGTTTAGTTGTGCGTCAACCTCGCGCACAGTGCCTTTAGTGCATGCGAGATAATGTGGTATATACGCACCTACCGCGATTGAAGCAAAAGAACAACACTTAAGATGATCCTTTACACATTGCTTATCTGGTGTTCGACATACAATGCCACCGCGACCAAACTGCCACATTGCTGTTATGCGCTGGTAGTTTGGGGTCATGGCATGGAGATGTTCTTGTGTCGCCTTAGAGTTATTCAGCTTAATGAAATTTCCGCCCAAAGGTACCCGAGCGACGTGAATATTAATCACGCCACCGCGGAGAAACAAGTAAGAGGTAAATCATCATTGCGTAGCGAGGCCGTCCACAGGGAACGATCCCGACCCGGGGAATTCCTCGACATCAGTACAGCCTCAAGACTAGATCAAGAAAGTAAAAATTATTCTGCATGAAATAATGAAAAACACACCGAATACTAGGCGAAAAATAAAACCTATCCTGTACTCAGCCACTCGACCAGCACCGAGAACCAGCTAACCAGATCGAACGCCACTTGCAGACCAGTCGTGGCTCATCAGACTCAGCAAAAAGGCAGCCACGTCTTTTTCGTCCTTGTTTTGAGCAAATGTTCTCACGCTCCTGCTTTTTCCTCGCCACTGGCACACACGCGCATCAATACGTAAGTATTCGTTGTGTTTCTATACTAGGAAATGCACAGATACGCAGTTTAAAGGTCCTAGTGTTTCTTACGCTGCGCTGACAATGCTAAGCTCTGCACGAAAAAGTGGGTTTTTCCTACGTTTCGCTATGATGATACTGTGCCAGTATCTACCGATGACTCTGCGTTCTACACAAGCTTTAGTTTGCCGACATTACTGCCAGGTGGCGTCCATATGTCACGCAGTGCCTCCACACATTTTTTCGTGACATTAGCGCCAAAGCACGCAGATACGCGATGGTTTTATTATTTGGCTGAACTTGTGGACAGGAAAATGAACTGTCGAACTACAGAAAGCAATGCGCAATGTACATTGATATATGTAAACAAAGCGTCCGTCACCGATAAACTTAACTGAGGCAAGGCGCTTCGGCATTACACATGTGGCAGCGAACATTCGAGCATTATCACTGGCTGCCACGTTTGTTACAGAATGTAATCTGCTGTCTGTGTTCAAGCCTATCAGATACTTTAATAATCTGGAACGTTTTCTGTCGTTCTGGTGCGGTTTGCGTTAGGCTTTATCTACGCATGCGATAGGCCGTTGACGTGAAAAATAGAAAGGGGCGTCTGTGCCAATATGTCTCCACCATATTTGTAGAAATCTTTAGCTTTGTTTCGTGAAGTTTCGCTGAGTAAAACATTACGCCGGAGTCACCTTCCCTCTGCATGCTTCTAATAACGTTAATTCCCATGGTACGTGAGATCTACCAAATTTCTTTCTTCATTAAAAGGAATTGATTTTCCTCCTGTGCATTACGCCTTTTAGTATCATCTTAGTATTCTCGGCTACTTGATTTCTTCTCATCTGTACAAAGCTAGACTGTCCACCTTATATCAAGCAACTTCAAACTCTCCACGCGTATTTCTCATCACTCATGAGTTCCTAAGATGCCACGCTTGCAAGCGCTCCATGCAAACAATTAGGAACGCACAAAAACGTTCAAGAAAAATTTCGTAAGTAAAAGGCTTTAGGGTATCTTCAGTCAACTTCAACCCTTATACCTCTAAATCTATAGCCCTAGAATAAAGCAAATCAAGGTCCTTTCTGCAGTTTTGAGCAAGTGCTAATAGATATGTAGAAAACCGAAAGAGTGTATTTTTATACTCTCTGCAAAATGTTTTTCTCGCGTCTATACAAAGATAGCCACTTGTCGCACTCCTTGTCAGACGTTTCACGTATGGGCACGTAAAACGTTATAAAACATGTAGTGATTGTGTAACGCCATTCGCGTGGCACATCAGTATGAATGAAACGTTTGTGAGCGTGTGCTTTTTCCGAGCATGCGTGTCTCATGCGTTATTCCGTCCTTTTTTTGCCATGGCAACCACTAGACTGCAATCCAGACGAGTGAATAGTAGGAAAATTGTTGGACATATGAAGTGCATGAGAGTGGGTTGGTACGTATATTCAAAATACCGTGTGCTCTATCAACTTGCTATTGAAATCAGTTAGAACCATCATTGAGAACATTTCTAAAATCTACAGGTCTGAGGACCTTTATACTCAAGGCACCCTGGGCGCTGCCATAGTCCTCTCTTGTCTGTTGTAAGTGCGCATGGCTTCCCAAAAATGCACTGCCAAGGTTGTGACGTCGGCTTTCTACTCTCGTGCAACAGCCCAAAAAGGAGAAAATTCTGCTCTCCAAAAAAAAGGTTGACAAGAACAATGAATGCTACCTACAGCATAATATATGTCTGTTTATATGAGAACAATATTAATATTTCACTGGTATTTTATCTTTCGTATGCCATTCTTCATTGAGGAGCTCGATTGTATGCCGATTGTTTTTAAAAGAATTCTGTGCATAGAAAGAGTGAACCATTGTTGCACATATCATCTACTCTACGCAACTTTAACGTCAGTGTACTTCGAGTGTTCTATAGAACTAATGTGCGAACCATGAATTCTTCTAGGAAGAACATGGAAAAGATCTTTCCTATTATCGTGCTCCTCGCTTATTGCAGTCAGCTGGAATGCATCTTCCCCTTGATAAAAAAGACTTACGACATTGAAAAGGTACCATATCCAAACTTCTTTTTTTCAATCACTATTCTAGCACCACTAGTAAGCACTGCACCGTATTTAATATTACATTTAATAAATAAGCATGTCCGAGAACATTTGCTAATTTTCAAAGTTACGTATGGCCCAAGAAGCACTCTGACCTATTCAACCCTCTGCTCATTTGTGTGGCGTTTTCAAATTACGAATGGTAAGAGAGATACAACGGCTAGAATTGTTTGCGATTTTCGCTCGAGGTTACGATAGCTTTTATGCTAATTTTTCACCAAAATAATGGTAAGAGTCTTCAATGTAATTCTTTCTTTATTCGTATGCATATGCGCTGCTTTTTATATGAGTTCTCATTGACTTGAGGAGCTGGCTCGGTCGCGATGTATCATTTCAGATATTACCTGGAGTTCAATTATCAGCTGAACATTCTAGCGTGACAGCTTTATCGTTCCCACGGCCAGCCAAAACCCAATGCATGCTTCATGTGGCGCATCATGATTTTCGCGAAAATGGGGGGAAAATAAAAAGTTAACTGCAAAGTTAGCAATCGCGTTGAGTGTTTTTTTAGACAAGCAGGAATGCATCGCACATGATGTTTTGCATGCTCCATGCTCTTTGTGCTCCATGCAGCCTGTTCCGAGCTCCATGCAAATCGTTCATCCGCTCTGACTATAGCGTACCTAACCAAGGAATAGCATTCTATGTGGAACATTGCAATTTATGTTACCGATATTATATGTCGCCACTGCCAATATCGCTTGGCCAATTTGCCCCTCGAATGCATGTAAAACTGTTGTTCGGGAGTAAGCTTAATACGCCAATCTAGTGATTCTTTGCTTCAATAGGTTGCGTATTAGCTGGGTGAACGCAAATAAAATCGTTCGATGCACTCTTAGTTATTTTCTTCATTTTGAAAATACGCAGGCCCTGCATGTGCAGCTGGCGAAATATTTTTCATGTACACATCGCGCAGTTGATTGATTGATATGTGGGGTTTAACGTCCCAAAACCACTGCATGATTATGAGAGACGCCGTAGTGGAGGGCTCCGGAAATTTAGACCACCTGGGGTTCTTTAACGTGCACCCAAATCTGAGCACACGGGCCTACAACATTTCCGCCTCCATCGGAAATGCAGCCGCCGCAGCCGGGATTCGAACCCGCGCCCTGCGGGTCAGCAGCCGAGTACCTTAGCCACTAGACCACCGCGGCGGGGCGATCGCGCAGTTAAGAATGCCTTCTTTCATGTCTTACAGTTTTTCTTGACAAAATCATTCATATGGACGTATAACGCAACCAGAGGAACTGCCAGGACCTGCCAAGTGGACAGAGTCACGCATATAAACGATACTACAGTTACGTTCAAGCGCTACTTCTACAACGTCTTCCACAGGAAGTATGTTGCATTATTGCCACTTTTAAAAATCACTAACGTCATCTATTTTTGCAGGATAATGATTCCGTTGGAGGGAACATTATATTTTGACAGAAAAGACCTAATGATTGTTCGAGCGCCAGGTAATGGGAAGCGTTTAATTAACTTCATCAAATATCATGTACAAGAGGACAATCCTAAGTACGTAAAGACTTGTGGAATGAGAAAATATTTACCGTAGATACAAAATGCAATCTCACTTCGTTAGGTTCAGATTCCTGTAAAACACATTTATGAGAAAATAATACTTTCAGAGTTGCTTGCGAAAGATAAAATTGCTTAATTTCCTAACTTGAACAATATTCCACAATTTCGGGTTGTGTTAGTAGGCCGTATCATAACAGCCCAAGTTTACATAGTATTCACATTTTTAAGCTGAAGCTTCATCTATAAGGAAAGGTGTCTTGCATGATGAATACATTAACTTCACTCAGACAACCGCGCAATCCTCACGAAACTGCTCTGTGTCACACTTGCCATTGCGCGACCAATCAAAAAATTGTTATGCTGACGTACTTCAGCGTTAGAACTTTGTGTTGCAAAAACGAGGACGGAACCACTAATTTAGCAGTGTTTTATTTGCATGCACTTGATAACAAGTCCCGTAGTTCATCGAGTAGCAATTATTATTTAATTTCAACTGGTGTAATATTTTGTGTCTATTCATTTGATTCGGCCAGAAACTACAGGTTACTTGAAATGTCTTAAGTGATCCAGAAATAGGTTCAGTATGCACATTTAATATTTTAGCAATGTCAAGCCGGTTCTTTTGTTTAAAGGGACTGTCTACAGTCCTTCACTACTTTTCTATTTTGTGTCAAAATAAAAAAAACATACCACCTTAAGTGTCTAATCTTCAAGTGGTTTCTCCGGAAAGTGTATAAAAAGTTTTGAAACAGGATTTTTCAATCTCTGTTAGGTCTCCTTATATCGGTAGGATAAATGCCCTCAAAACTTGTCAGTGGACGCGTTAACAATCGTACTGCCAGGAAAATCAAAAACTGAAAACCACGTGTGGTTTCCGCCGGTGTAATGAAGTTTTCATTATTATAAAAGCAAGTAATAACAAGTATAAAACGTGGAACTAAATTAGAAAGTAGATAAAATATATAGGTGTCGGTGCGATCAAATGTGTGTAGACAAAATTATTCAGGTTTTCCAAATCAGGCGAAGAAACGAAATATGCGGGAGCCAGCACTCGATGATGCTTTGTCATAAAAAAGCGAATATTTGTTCACCACTTAGAGCGATGTGATATAGAATCTGTAGAGGGCATGTTTCGTTACGGGGCAACAGCCGGAAAAAATCTTTTGCGTTTTCAAATGAAACGACGTGACCCCGTGACCTTTATAGTTTAAGTTTGGTTACGGTTTTTTTTACGCACCAGTATAAAACAAAGCGAGCGGCCGATGAACGCAGCTGAAGTAAAAAAATGACCCGAATTTGCATGTGACACAGCAAAAGTCTTCGAAATACGATAGTCTTGCGTCTGGAGAGTGTTGACAAAATGTTTATTTGATGTTCTGCACAAGAAAATCGGTGAATGGTATTCTGGAGGCGCTACGTTAGAGTGCCTCGAGCGCGTAGCGGAGACGAACGAGTGCATCGAGAAACGTTAGACACGAGAGCCATCTGGCAGTTATGTTAGAAAACGAAAGAAGGCGTGCGCGCCTGCGGAGAAAGATGCGTGCCATTCTCGGAGGTGATAAGCTGTAGAACGCAAAGTGACGAGCAGGTGCTAGCAACGTGTCGTCGTAGCAAAGCGTTGGAAACACTTACCTTTTGAGCATCGCGTTGTACTGTCAGCGCAGCGCGATAAACGCTACAGTCCTTAGAGTTACTTGCGTGTGCCTCTTCTAGTATAAAGGCAGACATACAAAAAATTGACTTGTTGTTATGGCCCCTTTGATATGCGCAATACTTGCTTTTCAATTAATATTCGCACAACTATGAACTCTAAACCTTGAGCAATATTCATGGGTGCTGCGGATGGAGTGGGCCATTTAAGGCCGTATCATTAAGGGCGGACATGCAGACAAATGTATATATAGACAGACCAAAAAATTTCCGTCGAAGGTCCCCCCAAAAAGACAATCATCTTTAAAAGGAAACGAGCTAGTCATGTCGGCCGCGTGGTGGTAGTATGCGATAACATCTAACGTGCGAGGCCTGCTGTAGATTATGGCACAAGCCACAAACAACGCTTTTTCGCACAGTGCATGATATAACCGCGATTGCGTGACGGGAAGCCCTAACTTCTGAGTGTTTGTTTACCTTATCCGACATCAATATTGAAGTCTTACACAAAATTTGCCACTGGTATTGTGTACGACTTTCCGCTATTTTGCAGTAAGACGTTTGCCGGCCAGACGGAAAGGTGCGTCAGTAAGAGTGCGCGGAAATACTAGGTTTTGCTAGAAGGTGAAAATGGGGCACATTTGCTGACGCGCTGCAATGCTAAGAAGTGTGAGCCATGCCTGAATAAAATTCAGATTGTCGGCAAAAGCAGTGACAAAAGGGCTCAGGAATTGTTGGGGCCATTCCACGCGACGTTCCTTACGTGTTAGTGATACGTCAGCGTCTCGGTCACAAGCAGTGATAAAGTGCTTAGACCGCAGGTTGCAAATAGTCTGGTATACGCGCTTGATGTCTGCCTAGCTTTCAGCGCGTGTCTGTACACGCCTCTCCGTTTTGATGCAAGACCTGATGAATCAACAGTTGAAACTCTGGGTTCCCCTCGTTATCTTGTGGCACAAAATAGCAATGTTTTGGGGCTGGTACACCAAACGAAAATTACTTCGAGATTGCTGTTGCTTGTTTCTTAGGTGTATAACAACCAACAGCACCCGTATTTCGTGAAGCGAAAGAACGTGAAGGGGGGAGGGAAGGTCAGTTACTAGGACAGCAGCTGTGAACTATCATTAAAAAGGCCTTGTTGGCCGATGTAAGTAGTTCGCTCCTACCCTTGTACGTGATGCTCTCTTGGCACTCACTTCGTGTTAGAAGAGACAACACGAAAAGCATTTCACTCCATAGAATAGTCATAATTTTATTCCAGTAGTTTATGCTGAAAGAGGTGAGGTCATTAAAAACACCTGAAAGCCTTAGTTTTTATAACTCTGCATTATTTTGCTTTCTTGTTCAGTTTTCGCACTTGGGGAGAAACTTTACGAGAAAGAGACATAGAGAAAGGTTTAGTGAAAGGCAGCGACGTTAACCGGAAGAATATTTTGGTTCGCTATCCTGTACTGGGGAAGAGAAAAGAAGATAGAAGAGTAAGAGGGAGAAAGAAAAGAAGATGGTTTTAAAAAATAGAATAGCACACACACTCAAGCATTGGAGTGCCATAATCGTTTTGAGAGTCCAGTTGACCGCAGAAACTACAGCAGCACCTTTGTCACTTTCTTGACTATTCTGAAAGCAAATGATTGTTCCAAAAGCAGCCAGTTGTCGAGCCGTGTTAATATTGACGCAAGATAGTGTCTTTATGAGCTATGCTTAGGACAATCACACAAAAAGTGTGCAGTTGAAAGCTTTCATGTAATGGTCTTAGTTTCACTAACATCTCAAACATATAAATCGTACTCCATGAAGTGCATGGGCAAACGAGCTGGTGGCACAACACTGCTAATGTTTCACTCGGCGGACTCGTCATAACTGTTTCACAATACTGGCCCTAAGAGTCTGAAAACTATGTCAAGTAATTAGAAGTTTTCGTTGTCAAATCACCATTAATATTTTCACGAAAATGCCTGGAAGGAGTCCCAAATGTTAAACAAGTAGGAATTCATTTCAGTGAGTGCATATGCGATAAATATTATTCTTTAAGTGCAAAGCGACAAGCTTCGCACAATGTTTGGCCGTTACATGATGTGAAAACCAACTGCTTACATCGTTCAAGTCTTTGTAGTGTAAGCAGCAAATTGTTCATCATGATTGTATTGCTTTTCAGGTTACAAGTATAAGGAGGAACTTGTATTTTATGATGCCCACTTTAAATGCGCCGTGATTAAAATAACAACGCCTTATAGAGGTTTGTGCACACCTTCGCATTATCTGTGAGGAGCTCTATAGATTTGTTTGTTTCACAGTACTCTTCAAATAACTCATTTTCGACCTTTTTGACATATATAGTCAAAAATGGAACATTAGAACCTTGTTATAGTTCGAGACATTTCACCTTGTTATCGTTCGAGAC
Source organism: Rhipicephalus annulatus (assembly GCA_013436015.1). Taxonomy (NCBI): domain Eukaryota; kingdom Metazoa; phylum Arthropoda; class Arachnida; order Ixodida; family Ixodidae; genus Rhipicephalus; species Rhipicephalus annulatus. Next base: position 66,299 of record WOVY01013870.1, on the reverse strand, counting down.
ATAACCACAAGCGGTAAGCGACAGCGTGAAACGTGGGCACGATGGTCATCGTACATTCATACAGAAGCCTACAAAATCTTAGGCAACATGACTACGATCAGTAAGACGTAACATTGCTGGTATTGCGTAACAAAATTATTTTTCGTTTAGGAATTTTGAGGCGACGTTGTGTAGTGGTGCCTAAGCTAAGAGAGCTTTCTGACTGTATATTTTCTTAGACGCCTCCCACACTCACAAGTAAAATTAGTGTTCAAATATCCGGGCCACAATAACTAGAGCACTAATGAGTTTATCATAGCTGCGAATAATAGTTGGAGATGAGTCAATGCTCTCTTTATGCAGTGCGCTGTAAGCGTAACGCTTGCATTCAATGAACACTTGTGCTTCTCGTGTTCGTAATTAATAGAACAACCTGATCAAACTCAAAATTGTGCTTATTCATATCTCTCCCGTAGATATAAATTAGAAATAATTTTCCGACAAGAATAGTTGGCCAGCACAGTTGAATACTTTGGCGACGTTCATAACAACATAAGTAATAGACCAAGAACTATTGCGGTCATTCATTACATTTGGTATATTTCGCACCGTCTTTCCCAAACAGTGGCGAAACCAGGTGCGAAAGTGGTCTTTGCCGCACCTCGGAAGTTCTGTACCCTATGCAAGCTAACTTCTCACGCCAACAACAGATTATGTTGTTGGCAGATCAAAACCGGGAACCTGTTTGTACGTCGTGTTGCCAGTGTTGCGTACTGTCAGATTGAAGCTCACTAAATGTGCGCTTGCGGCCGCATATTTGTCACGTAGAGACTAGCAAGTCTGGGCATTTCAGTACGCATGGAAATGAGTATGAACGTGCTTCACTGTATAATGATTGTGAACTTGTTTATAGTAGTTGTAATGAGCCGATGAAAAAGATAGTGGGGGCCGCCAACTTGGCTCATCAGGGTAAAGCCAGTGTAATCAGGCCTTTCATTCGCCTTTCTTCTAATGACGTGAATTGTCTGTTTTAGCCCGCCACAGTGTTCTCGTTAATTGTTTACATGAAATCTTCTGATGGCTCGGGATTCGCGAAAATTTACTATCAGTGTCGGCGTCCTACGGCATCTCGGAGAACACTAGAAACTTTAAAAACTATCACTGCCACTACATTTCGCCAGTATTTGTGACATCATCACATTACATCATACCTTGATCAAAGGCGGTTCAATCACGAAGGCAATGCAAAGTAAGCTGAGCAGCCTCTGATCTTGGAGGCAGTGCGTTATCATGTCGGCTTCACAATGCTTTAGGATGACGAGAGTGGGAATATTAATTTATTGACTGAGAAGAAAAAGAAGATGGTTTTGCCTAAAAGATTGCTGACTTGATATTGTATCCCGGCCGCGACAGCTACGTTTTTATGGAGGTGAAATGCTAGACGAAAGTGCACTTTGATATATGTACACAGAACAACAGATGGTGAACACTTCGGGAGCCTTCCATCTGGGTTCCCATTGGTGGATACTTTGCACCCGATTGACTACTTTTCGACCAAACTTGACAACAAAAATTTGCAGTTGGGGTATGGCTGGTTTCCGGCTACTTTACGACTTCTGATTTTACCAAATCAAATTCTATTCGAAATAGAAGAGACAAGGCGAGAAAGAAAGGAAAGCCACATGGAATAAAAACGCTCAACTTGCAACTCCGTTTATTTTGAAAATCGTCTCATCACGAAAACATATGCGCTAGCGTAGTCACACGAAATTGTCACTCCATCAAAAAAAACAATATCTGAGTAAACAACGCCGTAATAACACGGGTACGTTCAATCAGTTTAATCAGGCGCGGACGGTCCGGTGTTACCGCCGCAAGTAGAACAGCGTGTGGGATCTACGGACCCAGAAGACCAGCGAAGGGCCGTCCGGCAGCTCGAGGTCGCACTGGCGCTGCAAAGGCGAAAGGGGGACACCCTCAGTAACCCGAGCGGCGCCGGGGCACGAAGGCCTTGAGGTCTAGGCCCGCGTGACATTAGGACTTCTAGTGTAACGTGAGATAGGGTGAACCCCACGCCCTGCGCGGCCGGAGGGAATCCCGCATGCTGGAACCCAATAAAGTTTATTCTCTCTCTCTCTCAATCAGTTTAAAGGCCTAACTGCTTCGAAGGGAGCTTCTTTTATTCAAAATCAGATGCACTGAAGGGGCTCTGATGCACGCTTCTACAGCAATTTTATTCTGTAACACCTCTACAATCTCTCTAACATGCCTGCCCTTTTCTCTCTTTCATGCCTACCCTTTGGTTTTATTTATTAATCAATAGTAAAGATTTTTTAAGGAATAGCGTTCCTGTTCTGTTTGGCTAGACATTGGATGATAATACATAGTGTGCACGTGTGTCACGCAGCACCCCTTCGTCACTTCTGAAATGCGCCACCGACATGCCAGGGTACCTACCGACTCCGTCACTTACCGCTGCCGTGTTGTCTTCTCGTGCTTGCGCCTGTTTAGTTTTGCCTCACGTGGCCAGTTTGAGGGATGCTAAAGAGGCAACTTAATTTAGTAGTCCTCGAAGAGGGAGCAGAGCTTCGGGGTGTTCCTTCGCCGAAAGTTATTACCTAAAACTGAGAATGCACAATGCGATTTTCCTAGAAGTACCGGCGTGTTTATCTGGCGTGGATTAACAACAAAAAAACTACTCGAAGAAACTCGGTGATATTTGCGTCTTCGGGTCTAACTTCATTCCGGGTAAGTGCCAAAGTCAAGCACTTACCTGCTAACCTTACCAACATACTGTACATAGAAACTTGTCCGCGACCACTGCGTGCACAATCAACGTGACAGGGAGGCGGTTAAAAACGAGATGGCGATCGCGAAAGTTTGGGCATTGCATTAAAACAAACTGTGAAAATGGATGCGAAACAAAATTAGTTCCCTTTGAAGTATAGCCGATCGGTTCAAGTTGGGAAGTCAGGATTTTGAAAATTTGGTCAATTAATCCTCTAACCAGGTCTCCATCATTTTCAGGGACTCCACTGTACATTTGCGTAAAAAAGCAAAATACAAGGTGAAAAAATCGTCAAAACATACGCGAAAAAAAAAGTGATGACCAGCATTACCGCGCATGCACCACGCGAAGTCTCTATCTACCTCGCATAATAATTTTCTCGGCTCTTTCTCCAAATTTCAATCAAACAGGCTCAAAATCAGCACTGTTTAAAACGCTAGGAGGGGAAAAAGAGGGGGCGCAGCTACTTTAGTGGCGTGGGCCGCAGTAATATAATAATAATAATATTATATCTCTCGTAAACTTGCCTAGCTCTGCACGACTTGTTTTCGATGGAAGCTGCTGCGCTTCGCTCATCCACTCTTAAATTTGCGGCTTGAGAGTTTGGGCTTTCACTTGTTCTTGGGCCAGGCAATTTGTAGTGAAAGCAAGATAATAGGCCTTCATAGGTTGTGGCGAGCAGCCGGTGTACGCGGTGGCTGGTATACGTGTCGCACATCTCGATTTTCTGGTCTTGTATTGAGTGAACAAACGAGGCCTCTGTGATCTGCGGAGCTCTTCAAAGTACTACAACAAAAAAAACCACAATGCTTGCCTTTCAACATCGTACACACAACAGATGATCCCCCAGCAAACCGTGCTGCAGCACGTGAACTGCCATAAGTACCCAGGAAGGTACCCGGCCATGGCGGGAAAGGGCGACAACGGTGGACGTGACATCACATGAAGACTATGTATATCAAGTGACATGGCTACATTGGCTACTTTTAGCTGGAGGTTTGGCGTCTTTTTCACTATACCGAATGGCAACTCTTCTCTCCAGTATGGCATCGCTCCGAAACATATCGTCGGGTGGAACGTAAACAACAACAATTATCATTATTATAGCTTTCTTTTAGTGCTATTTCTTGGATAAGCACTCATTTTCGCATTGCGCCTTTTTTTCTGCAGCTGTGCTATAGCGTACACCTGACTTCATGGGTATGCTTATCAGTGGGGTTTTTCAAATCAATTTAATTTTTAAGCCAGCACTTAAGTGTGTGTGACATCTCTTTGTTCTTCGCTTACTACGCCAGCGCCTCCTAGAAAAATTATGCCTAAAACATGAGCCGCGAACGTGCCGCCCCACCATCGGATTTTACCCTTCCCCTCCGATACGGTGGCGTTGGTCGTAGTGGTTAGAAGATAAGATAAGGCACCTAATTTCTGCAACCCGGTCGGGAGCACGGCGCAGTGCCTTTCGGTACGGAGGCGAACGCCTGTGGCGGTCGCCCCCTGCAAACACAGCAATGCTCTCACAGTTGCCTCCGAGCAGCTGTGATGTCACGTTACAGAGCGGTACGGTAATGTCAAGTGACAAAGCGGTACGGAGGCAAGCGGTCCCAAGCGGCGGACGGTCGCAACCCGCGGTAGGAGGCATCCCTAATGCCTCATGAACGCTAAATTTGACCGTCAGCGTCCAGCGTCGTTGCCACTCCGCGTTCCGTGGCGTCTGGGACGAGCGTTACAAAAATTCATCACATGATGACGTTGCTATATCACGTGATCAAGAGCATGCCTGCGCTTAGCTAAACCACACAAAAGGACAGTAGTTTATTACAACTAGCAAAAAGAAAACCGATGGGGGCAATTTCCTGCAAAATTTGCTAGGGGAAGATCCGACAGCTACCTACAACATCCTAATACTAATCACGATATTGTCACGGGGTCGTGACGTGGCCGAAGACAGGGGACTTCATGTCGGGAGCTAACTGTTTATTTGGGCGAACCTGTGCCCGGTAAACGGAAAGTCCAATTACAGCAGCAGTCTTGCACAGATAGCAGTCTCGGACTGATACAAAGAGAAGTTTATAACTTCAAACTCAAAAAAACTGTTTATATCATTTTATACATACAGTGCTCATTCAGACACTGATAGCGGCGAACGGAGCGTCGGCCTTCGATCAACAACTGACAAGCGGCGAAGCGCGTCGGCATTTATACTCTTGCGTCGAATGTTCTAGCGTTATCGCTGGCGGCGGCGTAGCTTCCAGAACAATCTGTACCGTTCGCACAGTGGGCGTGATCTTATCGAAATGATCTACTACAGTCCGGAACCTTCTTGAAAACAGCAGGCGACGTTTGCGCTAAGAATCGTGTGGTGTTTTGGGACGACAGCAAAAACTTGGGAAATGGAACGTGGCAATATGAGGTCACATAGTCAAGTGTGCACCGCAGTTCCGTGGGCACCCACACACATGAACTGAAGCAAGACATGAAATCGAAGGTAGATAGGAGGACGTTTATCTATGGCTTTCCCGTTTCTTCATATTCAGTTTTTCATTGATGACAAAGAATGGAGGCAATAGCAATTCTTCTTTCCCGCAGCAAAGTGAATTGCTCAGGCTTTGTGCGCAGCTAACCACAATAGCATGCATGTTTGTAATTGTAGTTTTACAGCAATTGTTGCTCTTCGAATTTTAGCCCCGTTAAAGGACAGCACTGAAAATTTTCGAGGGCGTTAGGGCAACCCCCTGGTTCACTTCTCCACCGCCCCACCCCCTTCTGGCTAAGCCCGATGGGTGGGGGGGTTCTACAGTTTTTCTATGTTGGAGACTAAAATATCGAAATTCACATGGACATTTATGCTCTCACTTAAGACGGCTCGAACAAGAAGATATAGCGATCGTCTTTTTTCCTCTCAGTTGGTGCTTTTGTGCTGCATCGCTACCCTTCCAAAGCTTTTTGTGCCAATCAGTGTTTTACAATGCCTCCGTGATCGAACCACGCTTAACTAAGCCCAATGAAATGTGATGACATGACGGTGTGACGTTACTTCACGTTATGTTTTCGTGGTGCCATAACGACGTCACAAATTATGATGATGTGGGACGGCGTGGTTACGTCATGAGGTGATGCAATTTCAGGAGGAATTTATGCAACGCTCGTCATTTATCTATTTTTTTCTCTTTTTTTGAAGCCGCATTTGCCTGTAGAATAAGGTTGTTTCAAAGATGTAAAAGATTTATATTCTACACCATATCCATTCAAATTTGATTTATGTAAGTCACCACTGTCTACGTTTGCAAACTAGGTGCCTTTTTAACGTGCACTGCAGCGTTAGCTGTCACTGTATCGGTGGTATTTATACATTGTTGATAGGTGGTAGCATACTACAAGCAGTTTTCTTCCTGTATCGGCTTGTTAACAGCAGATGAAGGTATCTGCTCAGAACTTTTCAGAGGAAATGTTCTTAGAGCCCGAAAAGATCTTTTTCATTGCAAACACATTACCGTGGAGGAGTCCAAAGTTCTAAGAGGAGGACATTCTTTACATCCCTTTTAGCAGTGGCGTTGAAAGCAATCGTAAAGACGAGAAAAATATATGAACAGTCACACTGACGAGGAGGATGATGCTGCAAACTCATAAGGAGCGAGATACAGTTCATGTGCACTCTAGCGTTATTTGTTTGTTTGATTCTTTGTTTGTTTGTTTGTTTGTTTGTTTGTTTGTTTGTTTACACACTCCTAAGCCAGTGTGAGAGCATTTAAGGCGCAAAATTGTTGAAGGGAAACCATGAGCGTAATTATATTCTATGCGTGTACCTCCACTCACTGTGAGGTTTTAATGTTTCACGGTGCTAATCGAGCCTGCAGCATCCTATATAGGCGACATGCGCACGTCTGTAGTATAAACACGGCGGTATGATTGTATACCAGTTACTCAAGCGCTGGGTTGTTGAATGGTTGCGTTCTTTTGACGTAACCACTCGCACCTGCCTGTACAAATAATGATGTCAATGAATCATCTTTAGAAAATATCGTCAAGTTATGAATGCGGTCCCGGGCAGCACTGTGGCGTTACTCGTTGTCGCATATTAACGGCAAGTCTGCCACGCAGGCTCGGTACGTACCTTGCAGTGCCACTGATTTTATAAGTCAGGCATAGTTTACGCACTTTTCACGCAAAAGCAGAAAAAGCGTCTATCGCACAAAAGCCGTCATCGCGGAACTGAAATATAGTGTATCGCAGAGTGGCATGAAAATAGATGGACAGATATTTCGAACTTTTCACGATGTGGGTGAATATTTCGGTCTAATATACGCTTCATTGCAGCTAAAGTCAAGAGTTACGGTGAAAGCGGCATGGAGTTCGCGTCCGCTCGTATTGTATGTCCGCATTCCAGTAGATAGTTTTACACTACTCCGGCCGTCATCTTGAATGACAAAAGAATATCTCAATTACCAATAATCTAAGGTATTGGGATTACTACGCTGCTGTGTATTTTACATTCAATACAATTGTCTGTCACAAAGTCTATGTTAGTATCATTTATCTGCGCATTTATCTTTTATAGGTGGGGTTGTGACGCACGACTTGCGCGTTTGGAACGCTTACATGAAGTTCGGCCCTGCGTCTGACTGTGTGAAAAAATTCAGCAAGAGAGAGCCCCATGGGCGGGTCGTTTATTCACGCAAGTGTCGTGGCATTGTGGACGGCCTCGAGCCATTACAACTTCCACAAATGCAGCCGCAAAAACTAGACTAGTAACACGAGTTGTTCATACGTGCCACTGCACCGGCATATTTGTCTATGAATGTATATACATTGATTAGCCTGTCGGTGTGCCCTAGAATAATAAATAAAAAAACATGTATGGTTGAGCGTTCTTCCGTACCTTCACAATAATTATTGCATCAAAGTTGGGCATATATTTTAAACACTCGTCCTAACACCCTCTTTAGGTTGAGAATATATGACATGAGCGGAAACTCTCCAGAATTTCAGCATATAATAGCGGCGTGAAGCAACTACATTTACGGTAATTACTGGCTCTTGTGAAATGATACCAGCCTTTAATTATATTCAAAACTTTTCCCAGTAAAACACAGACGTATTATATGTAGTCAGGCTGTTATTCCTCAGTATTCGAGTGCCTCTTTAAGAGAATTCACTCAGGAAACAGAGGCGAATGTCGTCCACTATTCAATCTCCCTCTTCAAAAAGCCTGGCTCCTCTTCTTCCTCATCTCTTCCTCTTCATCTCGCTCCCTTGGCGTTTTAGACTCACAAACCTTCATTCTGCTAGACCTCATTGTGAACATCAGCTCGTGTTGTATTAAAAGAGACAACAAAGATAAATTTTATGTCAATGCTGACGGCTGAAATTGTGGTCCATAAACCTCGTAGTGGTTGTTTTTAAATAAAATCCCGTTTTAAAGGTCCGAATTGCGTTAGTGCACTTAAAGTCAACCACCTGTAATCAGTTTTTTTCGGGTCACTGTTGCCTTGCCCAACGTTACCCGTCTTTGCTGTGCGGCCACCGGCACTTGTAGCAGCAGAGTTAAAGTACCGGCAGCCCCATCTGTAACAATGGCAATTGAACCATTTTCGGCTTGCTTGGTTCGACTTGGCACCCCTACATGGCGCCACCTATGCAGCCTAACCAGGCGAAAACGGAACTTTTGGACGACTCGCGCTATTCTCTATACTAACTTGAGGCGTTTTTTTTTTTTTGCATGAAATAAACGAAAACGAACAAGCAGCGTTTTATTATGTCTCTCAGTGCATCAAAAGTTGTTTTTTTTTCATTGCCCTTGCTTTATTATTACTGCATGATTTTAGTAGGACGCTCGCACGCCATCGGGATGAATTCCAAAATGTCAAACTCATAGCAATTGTCATGTGATACATTTAGCTTAATTTCTCGGTAAGTAGTGCATTGCTGTTGATAATATTGCTCCTTTAGACATTGTTATACATTGAGCTTTCAGTCCTGTCATAAATAGTTATTTGCCTTTAGCGTCCCTTTAAAGATATGAACAATGAGTGTGCAGTCTCTCGGCCGGGACGCCCCCAGGTACAGGATGGTTTTCTGCATGCCATGGTGCGAAGCCGTGTTCATTACTTGCAAGGATCCACTAAACATAAAAATAAAAAGCTTCGAGTTTACCATATAAAAAGCTTCGAGTTAGCTTCGAGTTTAAGCTTATCTAAAAATAAAAAGCTTCGAGTTTACCATATAAAAAGCTTCGAGTTAGCTTCGAGTTTAAGCTTATCTAAAAATACAAAGCTTCGAGTTTAATCATACCAAGGCAATTCGGCAGTGTTCGTACTGCGCACATACGCACCCACCGTACAGTTGGTATCTATGAGTGTGCACAAAAACCTACAGGAATAATTCGCAACTCAACGCAGGCTTCTTTGAACTTAACAGCTAGAAGGACCAGTCCTTAGGTAAGAGATAACATTCTTGCCTTCACAGAAAACCATTAAGTTTACGGTGCAAATTTTTGTATTCAATGGTCGCTGCAAAAGAAGCATGGCAGGAAAAAAGTTTTGGATAAAACTCCTGGCTGTCATCTATCTCATACAGTACTCTGCAAACAACTGAACTGCACAGCAAGAGATGAACGGAGAAAAAAAGCAAGAAAAGTAAAAGGTAAAGAGGTTTACAAGAGGTGATTTAGGTTTCCTAAGCTACACAAGGTTAAGTGAATGGGCACTTGAAAGGGAAAAAATAGAAATAAATTACATATACACAACGTTACGACCGATCATTGAAGCACAAAATGTTTTCCTTATACGAGTTTTACGTTCTAGAATGCGATGAGCAAATCATGGCCTTCCTGACTTTATTGCAATAGAATGGGCCGTAAGCAAGCCCAGATAGGTACTCTTGAGCTCAAAATATTTGTTTCAAAAGACGCAACACATAAAGAGCTGCTGAAACTGGGTGATCATTCAACGTATTAAACGCCTGTGTAATAATAAAAGTGACCAAACTTCGCCACAATTACTTGTTCTTGGGACAGGCGTGATATAAGAAGTCCGGCTAATATCTCCTTTGCCTCTATTGGTCGCTGCGGTATAATCTGTGACTCTCGCTGCAGCTTTCCAATGTGGGTCACGCTCCAGTACCCGCGTGCTATATAGTGAGTTCCTTTTTAAATCTATTAAGGATGTGCCTAATCTAAGACATAGGTAACGGGCGTCATAAGACAGACGGAGGCACTGGCGTTCTTTGAACTGCAATGGGCGTGGCAGCATTGCTTTTCAAGGAGAGAAACAGCTGTCGTCCACTTCATAACCTTTATATTTTAAGGAGAAGCACCAAATTGTACTTCAGCAACCCCAAATGTTGTTAGTTGTGGTTTATTTAGACTATTTCAGTGTCGGTTTCATTCATCATTTACAATAAATGATCCTAATAGGTTCCGAAAGTAGTCTGCCATGATGTGCGAAGGCAAATATTCGCCCTTAGACGTTCGTTTTATTCAGCCTGATTAACCAGGAAGAACGCATGAAGCATTATGAGGCCATCAATATCTGGCTCAATTCATGAGACTTATCAACTTCGTGATCGAGATAGAGGTGCGAAATCTTACATGCCAGCACTAATGCCACGAATACCCAATTACTTTTACGAGCGGACTTTTATGCCATCAATTTTCGTAATCTATCTCAGTGTCATCAGTGTTTTCTCATGTTTAGCGTCAATGACTACTACATCATTTTGTTAGTGGGCACTCACATTGTCGTTTGGTTTGAATCCACTGCCCCATAACTTCGAAAAGCTCTGAAGTATACTGCCTGCTGAGTAGTCTCTGGTGGTAGTTGGACGTTCTAGCATAAACGTATGATTAATAGAGCATATCAGCACAAATGACGCAGGCAGACAGAATAGAGGACACAGAGCACCAAAATTTGAACAATTTAGCACCTTGGAAAGCCTTCAACTTTTACACAGTTATATCATGTTGCGACAGCAATGCGCTGGACAAAACGATATTACGCGAAAAAGCATAGGCCTAGCTTTTTTATATTAGTGAGCGTGACAGAGGGTGTACTTACGCAATGAACCTTAAATAAATTATTATTCTCAACGTCGATGAAATCGCGCGTGGTAGAATTCATGCGTATTGGGACAATACTACCACCGAAAAAGTTTGTCCTACACCCACAACGTGCCACAATAAGCCAAAAACAACTTTTATTTTGACCTCATCAACAATATACAGATAATCCCTGCATGAGAATGGCTCTTCAATCCCAAATATTCAATCCGTATTTTTCGCTGCAAAAAAAACAAAGAACAAGCTACATTGTTGTAGTTTCCACTAAACTTGCAATTCTTACGGACTACTAAGTAGTCTTTGCTTTTGTTGTTTTGATAACGTTTCGATTTTTTTTCAGCATTGCTTTTTTATTCATTCTGTGTTTTTTCTGTTGATTTGCATTTCTCCCTACATATATTTCGCTATCTCTTCTGTTCTCTTTTTGATTCTCTCTACAAGTGTTTGTTTTGATTTCTTTGTGCTCATCCTCCCTACCCTACTCCTTTCTCGCCTCCTCATCATTTCACCTCTCCTACTCAGGCTCACTTCATTTACTCTCCACCGTGCTAACTACACTATACAGTACTTGTTCTATGCCCTGTTAGCATGCTTGGAAATCCGGGTAGCTAAGATGTTCGGCTTTCCAGGAGCGCGGGTTCCGGGTTAGGGTACCCGATTTCGGATCCCGTCTCATTAAGAGTTCTTTACCGGTAAGAACTTGTATTTCTTTTTTTTTACATCTTTCCTTCTGTCATTATTGTTCTTCCTTTTTTTGTTCTCGTTTTTTGACAAATAAGGGTTATTACAAGTCATGCCGGAAAAACCGCCGCACATGGGATGATAGCAAAGCAGCAGACGACGAAGAGAACGTACGTGTGCCGATTCATGCTGAAACTTTAGGGCCATGGAATTTTACGCCGCACCAAAACAGCTTCTGTGTTCATAATGCACTGAGAAATTACTGCCTCGGCAGTTGCCGGAGAATGTCTTCTTATGAATATGTTATCCTAAACAATGGGCGAAAACAATGTGAGCACGCTGACCATTTTTTAAATCACAGTCACGAATTGTATTTGGCGTTAAGTATTTTTTTCGTCTTGTTTCTTTTTTCACAAATGGCATATTGTTATCGTTGAAATGCCTGCTCCAGCTTCAGCGCAACTATGTGTACAAAAAATATCGTTGATTCAGCAGCATGAGAGGGAAGGAGTTTTGTGCAGTGCTTCTGGTTGCTGTCTACATCGCAGTGCTGGAATGTAAGTTGCCCATTTTCGGAGCCAGAAAATACAACATGGCAAAGGTAACGCCTTTAGTTTGTCAAATCTCGTGGATCCTTGTTATATCCCTTGTATACAAAGAGAAATACAGAAATAGACAGAGGTTCCCACGTAACTTTAGCCAGAGTTAAAAAATATGCCGGCACACGCAATTGCGACGCGACCAGATGCGTGTTGCTCAGCGTTGCTTGGGGTTAGACTATGTCTTGTGTGGTCAAATATTGTTTGATTAGATACATTTATTTACCTAACTCTTCCAAATTAATATTTAAATAGATCTTTTAATTACCTAAGTTTTTCAATTAGAAAGTTGTAAATTGGTTTGCAAAACGTCCGAAATTGATATATTTGGACCTTATATCTGTTAAGTAATAGTGTTTTTCTGTTAATTACAAATGTCCACCAAATACAAAAAATACCAAGCGACAAACACTCTTGCGCGTCAGTTCGCACGATGATTCTAGTGATCTCTAAAGCTCCGAAGAATAAGTGCATTAACACATGCACGGCACATGTAAGGTTCCCACAATGCGCCTTGACGATGATGCTACAGAAGGAGCTCTTAGCACATTTCAGGTACCCGATGATGATGACGACAATGGAACATTCTGCCACAGATGAAAACGAACGTAAGGCGTGGGAAATACGTTAGCATATGCACAGCACATGCACGGTGCCCACAATATGCCATGACGATGACCCTGACGACGATAACGAAGAAATTTATAGCACATTTAAGGTACCCGATGACGATGACGACAAAGCAACATTCTCCTTCTGCTATGGATGAAAACGAACGTAAGGCGTGGGAAACGTGTTACCATATGCACAGTACATGTAAGGTACCCCAAATAGGCCATGACAATGGCGCCGGCGATGGTGAAAAAGATGATTATAGCACATTTAAAGTACCTGATGACGACGACCACAATGGAAGATTCTGTCATGGATGAAAACAAACGTAAGGCAGGGGAAACTCATTAGCATATATGCAGCGCATGCAACTTGCCCACAATACGCCACGACGATGACACTGGTGACGATAACGAAGAAGCTCATAGCACTTTTAAAGTACTCGATAACAACGACGAACATGAAACATTCTCTTTTTGTCGTGAACCAAAACACAGTTCATGTGGTGGAAGCAGCGGCAAAGCAAGAAAAACGCCAGGCATACTTAGAGTTGGGAGAATCATACTTCTCGGAGACTTCAACGTTGCATCGCGGACAACGACTTATGGCGTTTCGATATGCCCTACGATGTACTTCGTATAAGTGGAAAACAACCTACAAACCTTGTGGGACCGTGTATAAGCTTCGTCTTTGCCAACTTCAGGTTAGATTTGACAGACCAACCACTGACTGTATATTTCGCTCACTATAAAGCAGCACTGATGAAAGCAAACACAAAATGTACCACCCAACACAACATAATTAATGACCAATGATTAATAATGTACACAGCTTTGTCACATATTAACATGCAGTAATAGGCAACGTCGCGGGGGATTTACGATGACACCGAACGATCCCGCTGCTTCGTCCACTCATCATCATTCGCTTCGTGAATATGCCGTGAATAGCCCCTTGTCGAAAACACCCTAACACTGCAGACTGGGTGTACGGATATTGCCTCATGCGTTCGGAGGCACGACTGTGACAATGCACGTGAGAATATTTTAATGTTATTCACGTGCCGACCCAACAGCCGTAATTATCGAGCCCTCTTGACGTCGTATGCCAATTTTTGCTCTATACTTAGTCAAGGAGCTGGTCGCAAGAATAGGCAGACGTAAGTGGCTAATATTATAACCTATTTTGAAGTAGCGCACATTAGATTGGTAAAAAACGACAAAAACATGGCCCTCATTGCACTTGCAATAAATCTAATTGAGCAACAGAAGATAGCTAGATAGATAGATAGATAGATAGATAGATAGATAGATAGATAGATAGATAGATAGATAGAATAGATAGATAGATAGATAGATAGATAGATAGATAGATAGATAGATAGATAGATAGATAGATAGATAGATAGATAGATAGATAGATAGATAGATAGATAGATAGATAGATAGATAGATAGATAGATAGATAGATAGAAGATAGATAGATAGATAGATAGATAGATAGATAGATAGATAGATAGATATAGATAGATAGATAAATGCATCAAAGTGCGCAAGTCATTTTCCTCTCAGCTTTCTGTTCCCTAGTACACTATTTTCTCCGACTCTTATGCCGCCATCCATCACATATAGAACCTCCCGTTACCCCCTTCCCTAGAACAGGAGATCGAGTGAGCGGTCTCCACACCTTCCACTGTTTCCCCGTGCTGTGTTACTGGGCAATGACAATTTTGGCGGCAATGAGCTGGCTCATCAGCTCATCCGCCGTTTATTGCACCGGGCACCATTCATTTCTTGGCCCTCGCCTTTCGAGGAACGTTCGAATTCCGTAAAAAAGGACGGGACAATCTCCTTGCAGCATTATTTGCCCTCCTCCTCATCCAACACTCACAGCGCTAGATGCCCGACGTTCACGGCCCATACAAATGTCTGATCACCTCCTGTCGTCTATTCCTCTATAAGTATGAATCGCACACCTGGTGTTCTGATTGCCTCTCAACATATGTCGACCTGTCGCACTGCCTTTTCTTCTGCCCAACAGTTCAGCAATCCAGTATTTACGTTACCACCTGGCTCGGCTTGGAAAGCTGTGTATCTCAACGCATTTTCGTATGCTGTTTTGGGTCAAGCAGGTGCAATGTCCTTCATAGCTATTGCATGTGCCCTCTTTGGAGATGAGTAAAAACGCACGTCCGAACTTGGAACCGGGCGCACTTCTGCCTATTAGAAAAATGTCTGCAGGTTCCCAGTTTCGACTAAACTTGATCAGTGCATTTGTATTCATGTTGGATGTGTTGCTTTCAACACTTTCAACCTCAATTTTCTAGGGTGGAGGGTCACTTTTTTTCACCTTCCACCTCACTTTATTCAGTGCTGCACGGCTATATTTGTGATCAGCTAAAACCTTACCAATTTTACGAAGTTATCCTTACAAGGAATGCATGCTTAAGCCAGCCAAACCCACTTTAATTTGTTCGCCGTCATACATCTGAAAGGCCTGTCTTACTTGGCTTGAATGCATAGCAAAATAGTGATATGCAATATTTCTTCATTCTTTAGTGCAGAAAATGTGTTTTTAACTCGTGCTGCGCCAGCTTATTAGCTTGCTCATATTTTAGAACTAGTTCCTTCTTATACTTTATTAGTTCATCGTGTATATCACGCAATGACTATACGCAGTTTTATTTATTACAGTTCCTCAACACCAAGTTACCAATATGGACGTTCTACACCACAATTGGTGGCAATGCTGAATGTGAGGTGGAGCTGGTGCGAGAGATCAATTCGACATCAGTTACCTTGAAGCGATATTTCTAAGAAGCACCAAAAAGTATTATTTACCAATATCACTCGCAGCATTACAGTAACCTACTTTTTTTCTTATTTCAGGATTTTAATCAATCTGTTGGGCAAGCTTGATCAGCGTCGTAAAGACCACTTGATTATTCAAACAGCAGGTGTCACAATGCCTTCAACCTTAACGTGAACTTTAATGGCATCATTGTACGGTAAAATTATATAAATCAAATAGGATCTTTGTTTGCTCCAGTAATTACCGAGCTGTAAGCTGGATATTGCTGTCCCACTTTATATTCCTTAACACTGTTACCGAAAACTTGTGAGGGACCGAATAAATGGAAAACAAGAGTTAATTTTTGTGTAGTCTGCATTATAAAGTATGTGGTGTCCATTTTATTTCTGTTGTTAGAATTTCAGACGCACCTAAGAAATTGTAAAAAAGTAATATTTTATTTTTTTGAGTAACGTTTTTTGTATGTGGTGAAAAATTGTAGAAATTGCCGCAGAATAGAGCAGAGCAAACTTCTTCATTCTTTACGTTGACAACTTCGTAGGGTGGCGTGGTCAAACTGAACACGAGGTTATTCTTATATTTAATTCATAGACTCATCTTAAAGTTTATCTTAAATTTAAATAATAGGCTGGCGATCCCGGTTAGTAACAGTTCAGAAACCTTTGTTATTCGTTGTTTTGTTTTCTCACTTCTAAATTTATGAATCGGCAAAGTCTACATGTGAACATCTTGCATCTCCCAAGCAGCGAGTTGAAAAAAAAAACGTTTACCTAAATAATTCTCACGCATAGTGCTACCACGGTTCAACTCAAGCAGTTTGACTACCAACTCGAAACGCAATCAGCCTGGAGCCACGATATTGCAATAGGCCGTTAATGTTCTGCTCAATAAAATGAGGGAAACGTAACTTGTTGCACTTTTCGTTACCCAAATTTTGTAATAGACATGCATGTCATGTGGGTAGTAACAAAAAAATACAATATTACGAGCTCGTCATCTTTGTTAATACAATCTTTATGAAACTAACAGATATTTAGGGTAAAAAAGACGTGAACTGACCTGTTTCAACAGTGTTCTAGTAATTACGGTAAAAATGTGCAAAAAGTAAAGTCGGTGAAAGGACCATTTTTCAAGGTGAAAAGATGAACCTGCTCTTTTCGGCATACTTGGTGACTATTTGCAGTACGCTAGGGCTTATTGGTCAGCTGTCGTGTTGAAAAAAACTGGCGTCAAATACCAGTGGAGTCGCGGGCCAACAGCTCACCCCCTGCTGGTTTTCAATTATAAAGCGTAATCACCAAACTTGTTTTTTTTTTTGCTGTCACAACGTATAATACCAGGGAATGTCAGCCTCGTTTCCATGCTTCTTGCAGACTCCGAGACAATGCGCAGATATCTGAGTGGCCTATGGCTCCGCATTGTTTTTATATAGTTTTTCCCACTGTATAACATGGAAAGTAAATTTACTAGAGTGCCTTCAGATTCTCAAAGTATGCAGGGTCACGTGTCACGTGTCAGTCATGCGTTAATGATGAGCCACGGATCCGAGAGCACGAATGCTACTTCTACACGAATAGTTGAGTTCCTTTGAGTTTAATGAAAAATACTTAGGCATTCTTCTGCTATTTTGGCAGTACCGAGAAACGTTTTTAAAGCTAGCTATTTTCGGGCCTCAAGATGTGCAATTATTCAATTCCTTCATTACTCAATGTTATAGCACGCTGCGAGCTCGAACGCTCAGACATCAAAATATTGCTGCACTAGTTATATTGCTGCACGTGTCGGATTTTGTGCCCGATTATGTTTGTTGCACACTGGAAATGTTTTCTGTATATAAGCATAGGTTCTGCGTTTTTTGGTGCTTTTTATATTGTATGTTCTGCAACTTATAAACAAATTACGGCACGTCGTTGAGGTAAAGCCAGCTGGCTATCTTTGTTTGATGTCGCCTTCATATACTATAATGACTGTATTCAGTTCCCACTGTCGTGTGTGCACTATGAAATTGCATTTTCTTTTTTCTTGTTATCGCCTGTTAACTTCAACTTATATTGCAATCCGCGTCATACTTTCATTGTGCTGATATGCTTTGTAACGCGTAAATTATTTTGTGTGATCTGTAACACTTCACCAATTACCCCCCTTACTCAATGCCCTGTAAAGGGCCTGTAAGGATTTTTCAATAAATAAATAAATAAATATAATTTGGGGCACACACTCTATTAGGAGCAGTGGAATCTGTATTTTGTTTTTTGTTTTTTGAATGCTACCCAACGGGATACAAGTATAAATACTTGAATGGGACTAGTTTCTTCGATGTGCATCGACAGTGTCCTATGGCCAATAAAGCCACGAACCATTGCCCGGTAGTATCATTGCATGAAGCAAACAATTACTCACTGTGTTCTTCTCGGCCCTTTAGGTGGTCACCTTTAGACGAGATGATTGTATAAGCAAACAACTAGTACTCATGTGCGGTGATCAAAGTCACGACACCGTTTTGTGGTGAGATATGAGCCTAATCTTCTTCTTGTCAATTATATCTTTGTTGGTGAACTGTTATTCGTTCTGAAGATGTTGGCGCAAAAGTGAACAAACTTAGCAGTTCTTAGTGTTGAACTGATGCTACAATGAAGGCTGAAAATATCATAGGAAGCTATAAAACTTTGCAAGTTGGCCAAAGCTTACCGTTTAAAAGTATGCTCACGCTCAAATCTATTTTTCCTCATGCTAACATTTGTACATCTTGAGTTTCGTATGGCGGACCCTCAAAATGTTACTCTGTACCTGTTCCTATAGCTTGGATGTCGTGGAACCTAGTGCTTGGAGAAACTACAATTCCTCTTCAACGTAGGAGCAGGCTATTGATGCCATTGCGTTAGTCTACGTTAAACGTACTGGGTTTTTCTTTGTCTATAGAGAGAGAGATAGGTTTATTTACAGAAAGGCAGAGAGGTCGGCCTTAGCCATAGCTTGCTCTAGCCTGCTACTCTACACTGGGGCAGGGGAAAGGGAAAAGAACGAATAATGGATGGCGATGGTGAAATAGAGAGGTATGTAGTATTCTTTCTAGCTGAGACAAACTTTATGGCAGCGCATATGGTCCAGTTGCTTCCAAAAATGTTATAACCCCTCTTATATCCACAATTGCACTGTTGGTGTCTGGCCAAGGACCCAGCACGGTCTCATCAGTTAATGACCTACTGCGATATTGTTCAGTAGAATAAATCAGTGTTTGTCGTTCACGTGCGTATGCTTGGCAGACACAAAATATGTGCTCAAGTGTTTCTGGCACATCACAGTGTTCACAATTAAGACCGGTGTCACTGCGACCGGTGATATGTGCAAAACGTCTGGTGTACGCCACACCAAGACAAATGTAGTGGATCATACTTGTGAGTTGCCGTTTCAATTTAGGGGGCATGCGGAACCTCAAGTCCGTGTCCTATTTCTGAAGTCGCTGGTGTCGCCGTTCCGGTTTGATTCAGTGCTGAAGTGTGTAGCTGCACATCACGCAGCGAAGCAGGGCGTTCGTGTCAGCTCGTGAAAAACGCAATGCGTACTTCAGGGGCACTGCTTAAGGCATTTTTAGCTTCAGCGTCTGCCTCTTCGTTTTCCATCACGCCGCAATGCGCAGAAATCTACTGGAAAAGTGATAAGATGGCCCTTTGTTGAAGTAACCTGAATAAGTTCTGCGATTTCTATTGCCAAGCTGTAATACGAACCTTGCTTCGTGATGCAATTAATGCTTTGCAAAGCGGGTTCGGCATCACAGAAAATCATTTAGGCACAAGAACGCTCTCCGCAAATAAATCTTACTTTCTCCCGGATAGCGACAAGCTCTGCGGCAGTTCATGTGGTTTATGGTCCACTTTGAATTTTCGAGCAATATCCATGTCTGGGCTGACAAAGGCTGCGGTGGAGATGGTTAGTGTGGCGGACCCATCGGTGTACACGTGCATAGAATCGCCCGTACGTTGTATAAGTGTGATACAGGGTCAGTTGTCAGAGGCCAACAGAAGAAACGAGCAACTTCTTTGTAATTCCAGGTATTGTAAAACAAACAGGTGGTTTAGGCAGCATTCATGGAGGCACTGCAGAGATATTTGGCGGGGAAAACTTTGATGGTATAATATTCTCATGCCACGATATTACTCTTGAGAAACTGCAATCTGGATGAGTAGCGGTAGTACTGACAGTGGGTGCTGTCGGTGTCGGCTCTGCAATCGTAGGTGAACTCTAAGTGGCTCGCAGAGCCTGTTTACACTGATGGGACAAGGCCTGAGCCTCGGCGATAGTCCCATTTGTTGAAGTACAGCGCGGTAGACCCAAGCATCTTCGTAAGCATTGAGCTTGAACACTCTCTAACGTCTTCACCCAACTAGGTCACATATTGGAGAGCACCAGCATGTTGTATCGATTGTATCCCACAATAGAGCTATATAGAATTGCGCCATGACATCTGCAACCTAGACATGAGGCATCGGAATAACAGCATTCAAATGTTCTTGTATGTGCAATAAAACCCTGCGAAATGGTTTTCAACGTTGAAACGCTTTGACAAATGTGTCCAAGAAGCGTTCGTGATTGTTAGCGTGCTACACTATTAACAGCCAAGTTGTTTGAACTCGGAGAAATACCGCTAGTCAGGAACGAAAGTTAATTGATTGATGTGTGGGGTTTTAACGCCTCAAAACCACCATATGATTATGAGAGATGTTGCAGTGGATGGAGGACTGCGAAAATTTTGACCACCTGGGGTTCTTTAACGTGCACAAACATCTGAGTACACAGGCCTTCATTTCCGCCTCCATCGGAAATGCAGCCGCCAAGGCCGGAATTTGATCCCGCGACCTGCGGGTCAGCAGCCGTGTACCTTTGCCACTAGACCACCGCGGCGGGGCAGGAACAAAAGTTATCTTTTTAAACAGGTCTGCACTCTTTTCGTGCTCTTCTTCAACTTCACCTTCACTTCCGGAAAAAGTGCGCCCATTTCCGAGCAATGACGTACAATTTCTCTCATCGACTGTACTGAATGATAGAAGGGAGAGAGAATAACTAGACGGATATCAAGAAAGAGGAAGACAAGTAGAATTAAAGAGAAAAGAAGGAAGAAAACAAAAACAGAAAATCATAGAAACACAAGGAAAAATGCACACAAAAAGAGAGAAAAAAGGGAATCAAGAAAGAAACGGAAGAAATAGACTAATCAAGAAAGAACAAGGCTTTATTTCTCGTTCTCAATAGAGCGGAAGTGAGAGATTTATAGAAATACAATAATAAAAAAGCAGTAAAGGATGACATTAGGCTCTAAAACTTAAAATGAAGGCAAAACATGGAGTAAAAGGGAGCGAAAATAAAGAGAAACAAGAAAATCTGGCCAGCTGCGCGCTTCCTTCAGTTTTGACACCTCTAGTGCAAAGTTTGGGAAACGTTTTTGTTTTCTTTTCCTTTTTACAAAATATTTTGTGGTATGACGGAAAGTTAAAGGGACTGCGAGATGAAGCCTTGCAATACTGATCCCCTAACAGAGTTGCACAAGTTGGCTACCAGGGAAGCGCAATTCATATACATGTTTTCTTCGTGAACAAATCCTCATCGCAATAAACTTTCTTTAACTTGGACTACTTCACATTCATTGCTACAAACACTTTCCAAAAATTTTATTTGATGTTAGACTAGGCGGAACTATCAGCAATCTTTTTGCTTGTTTTTCTTTTATCTATCCATTTTTGCCCAACATTTAGTGACCCTCGTCGTGCTATATTTAAACTTACATTACAAGTGAATGTTTCATTGAAAATTCGAAATAGAGTGTTAGCACTAAGCACTCAATTTATTATACTATTTTTAGTTTTTTTTTCTACGTTATTTTCAATGTTCTATGTACACGAATGCGATTCAGGAGTGCTGTAAGTGTTGTAAATGTGTACACTTGTTAAAAAAAATTATGTTTGTGTGTCACTGATATTTCTTGAGTAAAAAAACTGGTCGTGCTCGGACGCCCTGCCTGCTTTATAGATCCTTGGTTCTTCACTAAACATATTTACAAATTATAGAGGGGCGAAGTATGGATCCTCAAGCATACCAGATCCAGCAAAGCTCAAAGACTTTGTTCAATTTGCGAAACATACTTTCATCAATAAGTTGCACGTTTACAATTCTATCCTCCCATATCACATGCTTCGTTTGTAATTTTGCTGTTTCTGCTTGGCAGCAACGGGCACCTTCCCACGTGGTCACCTGAGAGCAATGAGGCGTTCGTAAGTATTCAGTCTCTGCTGAGAACTCCCTCAATTTACCGCTCTTATGACCCAACGCGAATAACAGCGGTTTTGGCTTCTCCTCCCTTCAAGTGCATCTGAAATATTTCCTAATAAGCTTGAACAAATCAAAATCGGGGATAATTACAACGTGGTCGTATAGGTATCTCTGGTCATCCTCTGTACTTCAAGTCCCGGTATTTTTGATGTCCTGACGGGTCACCATGCCTTATCTCTCTCAGTCATCATTGACATACACATTAGGATGTGTCGCCACTGCGCGCTCTACCTGAATGTCTATTCGACTGTCGTACCAGAGCAGAAGTGAAAATTTCAGCACCAGTGTCCTTTTCCACACTTCTTCGCCTGATTATGTGGCCCAATGTTCAGCAACCTAGCTTGGCACGTCGTCCGTCAATGTTCACATCATTGTTTCTGAGGAAAGCAATGAATGTTCTAGCGTATTCAGCCCCATCATTCCACCATTCGGGGAGTTATAACCGTATCACACGGCCACGACGAAAGTCCATTTTACTTCGTCTACTCGTCGAAAATGTGATTTATGTGACCTGGCCTTCATTCCACCGTGAAAGTTTATTCGAGATTTTCGGAAAGGCAGTTTGGTATTGACCATTTCGGAGCAATGAAATACTCTAATTCCCACATAGCTATTGCTACGAAGAAAAACACCTTAAATTCATATTAGTAATCTGATTTATACACTTTAGCATTATAGTTTTGTTTGTTGTAGGATTACACATAATTTAGTGCATGTTTCAATTCTATTTTTGAAAACATCAGTGTTTGTATCATCTACAACATACGCTTTGCCAAGCCGCCACCGGTAAGTGTTGTGCCATATTGTTTGTTCATGCACATGTGAGACGCACGCGCGTGCGTCCTCGCATAGTTTAGTCAAAACATGTACATGTCCTCGCAGGTACGTTATCGCATAGTTTAGTCATAACACGTGCAAAAAGGCACGTGTACATCGCTTCAAAGGCGAATACACGCGTGAAAGATTGGATGTTTCAGAAAGCACAGCAGAGCCGTTTCTTCCCCTTGTGCCTCTCGACGAAAGGTTGCACCAGCTGATATGCCTATTGCTTCTTTCTCATAAAGCATGCTTAGGAATATAAATGCAGAACGAAGGTCAGCGTAGTTCGGCTGTGGCGGTGTGACAGGGGTATCACGGCGAAGACTTTGTCCATATGGTATCGAGCATAAGCAGAGATGATTTCTACCGTATCAAGGCAGTGACAAGGCGTAGAAAAAACACGTTCATTTTCATTCCGTATGAAACAACTATACATCAAACTTTGCTCACACAATGCGCACAGGAAGCTCCTTCTAACCAATTAAACATTCAGGACCCTTTTGGGATCATGGATATTCAAAAATAAAACAATTTTTCTTTATCAGAGCATGCCAATGAAAGCACTCACTGCAACGAATGTCAGAAAACAAAAAACGACAATATATACAGAAGACGTACTTACGCTTCTTTTACAAGTAACAGCACTTCGATGCTTGCCCTCTTTTTCTGCGAGCACTGTTCCGACATTAGTTCAAACTTCGTTCCCTTTGGCTGTTATTTCCGAGCCGTCGCCTCTCTCAGTTTGGCAGCGCAAAAAAAAACATTAAGCTGGCGTCTTTCAGCTGCTTCTTGTGATGGCTGGTCGACCTCTTGAAAGCTCCCCTGGTATAGAACTGGTGGTACTCGTCAAGCTTTTCACTCAGCATGGTATAGATCACTGATCGCAAAGTTTGGTGAATCGAGTTCCTCACAACAGAAAGTGTGACCTGATTAATTCTTCGGGTGGCCTATTTACTAGCTGAACAAGGTCATCAGTTGACCCTCTCATTCTTCATGGTCCGCCTGGATCGTGAACGATTCAATGACTTATACCGCTGGGTCAAATGACCCTCGTTCATATGGCCCACTGTCATTGTGAAACCTCGTTGTCATTGTGAAAAGTTGCGTCGTAATCATTACTCATTTTCACATTGCTCATTCATACATAATCTCCACCTGCGGTGAACCTTTCAGTAGTAATAGAAATGCAATGCACAGTTCATAATACGCAGCAGACCGCATTCTGCGGCGCATAATTACCTG
Source organism: Rhipicephalus annulatus (assembly GCA_013436015.1). NCBI lineage: Eukaryota > Metazoa > Arthropoda > Arachnida > Ixodida > Ixodidae > Rhipicephalus > Rhipicephalus annulatus. The sequence goes on along the minus strand of WOVY01013870.1, from coordinate 42,394 downwards.
CCCACTGCACACTCTCAATTAAGGCTGCAACCTCATGATGGTGGTATTCATACAAAAAAATTTCTTGAGATATTCAAGAGGCGCGTCTTGAGGGTTTTTCCTATGATATTTTCTAAGTGGCCAGTCAGAATATGACAAAAGTGAATTATTTAATGGGCTTTCTTTGAGTTTATTCTCCTGGTTACCTTTTGGCTTACCCTTTCGGCGTGCCATTCCTTAAGAGAAGAATCGAAGTTTTTTCGTCAAATTCAACTGAATCAAAAAAGCAGAAAGCCTAAAATACCCATGCAGCAGATCATTCGATTTGATGATTATTAGTGATCGCTGAAACAAATTACCTCAGCCTAGCAAGATTTACCTCAGAATATTCAAGGCCTGCACAACCTATCAGTAGCTCCCTGAAAAAGCCATAGTGTTTCTGTACATAGCATTCAGCCATCGTAATATTTGGGTTCAAGCTTTACAGCCACAAACGCTTTGGTGCCTAGCTTAGAAGTCTTCTCCCCACAATATCTTCTAGTAACTGTCGCAAAAAACTCTCGCTACTAAGCACAATGGGGCACTTTTTGTTATTTTTCCTTAATAGCAGCTTTAATACTTTGAAAACAGTGTAGTTACACTGAAGTGCTCGTCTAGAAAGCACAGGTGGTCAAATATTCTGGGTTCTTCAGCATGTTGTGCCACATAATCGTGGTGTTCTTTTTGCCAATGAACCACAGTAACCGTAATAAAGTAATAAAGGCAGGAAGCAAGATTCAAAGTAATGCTTCAGTGATAACGTTTTACTAAGAATGTAGATTAGCAGTGGTACCTGATTGGTGCACTGCGACGTTAACTGAAAGAAAGTTTGATGTTATGGCTTTACAATTACATGCAGGGCTTGTTTTTCCCTGTTTTAATGTTTTGACTCATTGTATTGAAATGGATCTAACAGAAATAATGCGAAGGAAAGTATAGGGGACGTTATTAGACCGAATTCTAAGGTAAAATGTGAAGAAAGAAAAGTTGTGAAAAGATAACTTGCCATGGGAAGGAACCAAACACACGACCTTGTAATAACTCGTTCGATGCTCTACCACTGAGCTATCACGGCAGCTATCCCCCTAGCCACTTTATTGGCTTTATATGTGAACTTAAACGTAGCAGTATCATATCAGTCAGCGCCACCTGTAGCCATGACGGTGAGTGTGGTACACTCTTTTATGAGCCTGTATGGCGTCACGTAGCACGCCAACTTAATACGTGCTGGCAGCTGACCAATATATATAATATGTGTGTGTGTATGTGCGTGTGTGCTCTTGCGTTTTTGCATACCCTTGTGTTCATCATGGCATCCTCACACAAATGTCCTGTTCAACTTCAGTAATGTTACTTTTACAGCTCATTCACACACGTACGACCTTCTGGTGTTGAATTCGTCCATAACAACTGGCCCCGACCACAGATGCATCAAGGAATACGTGAAACGGGAACGTAGAGGAAGAACTGTCTACTGACCTGAGTGCCAAAACATACTTAAAGTACGCGGTGAATTTCAACAACCAACAACCCCAGTGAGCAAATGCCCCCGTTAGTTCATCTGTTCTGTTCATTTGCTGGCATAAGAAGATAGACAAGAAAGGCGTTACAAATGTTGAGGACTATATGTATCATCTAGAACGTAATAAACGCAGAAAAACCTAACTGGGATAATGAGCGTGAATACGGTTATTTTAATACACTAGCTGGTGATTGGAACGTTCCGACTTTGCTCCCAAGGCCTGTACAATAATAGCCGCATTACGAACAAGAGCCGTCATTAAATAGTGGCCTTGCGACAGGCAACATTGTTGCTACTCAACAAATAATACGGCCAACGCACCCCCATTAACACTGATGAATCGGTCTTGGCTGACCGCTCCACAAGTGCTGTTGTCATACCGGTGAACCAAGTCACAACAAAGTTCCAAGAGTCCCACAGAACAACATCAACAGCAGCGGAACCTGCCGCCTTACGTGCTGCTATACTTTAAATCGCCTAAGCCAGGCATCGAAATTTGGCTGTGTTCTGCGACTCTAAGGCATCCCTTTAGAGCTTTGCGAACAGCTGTACTATAATGCGCTCATGAACAACGAGTGAACCAAATGAGAGAAGTGCTCCACGAAGGTTTATTGAAAGGACATGGTGTGGTGTTCCAGTGGTTACCGGTACAATGAGGCATTGTCTGCAAAGAGCTTGTACGCCCAGACAACCCGAACACCCTTGTCAAGAACCGACGCTGCAAGGGGTCTTCGCTCGTTTGCTAACACAATGACAGAAACTTGGCTGAGTGACCCCAGTGTCGGCAACCGCCGCCTACATAAATTGAAGCTATCGAGAAAGCTTCAAGTTCCACGTGCCACCTGTGGTTAGTAGTAGCTTTCACGAAGGCGTACTCTTTTTGCATAAATGTCGGATAGCTCCAGATGTGGGTCACGTGATAGTGACGAGGCAATAGAACATCTACTGTGTTTATGTGATCGTTTTGCGAGCGAATGCACCGTGCTACGCGAAACGTTACCGAAACTGGATAATAGACCTTTTCCAGAAGAGAAGAGCTGGTTCAGGCTCTAAGCGCCTCAAGCCAGCAAAGCGATGTGGGCGTTGCTAGGTTTTCTAAACTTGACTGAACTTAGTTACCACCTATACGCATGCAAGGGACAAGGTCACATACACCCCCATGGTGCCCTTCACCTCTCCTCTCTTTCTTCTCGTTTAATCCCCTTCATCTCTTCCCCTTATGCAGGGTAGCAAACCGGACGTGCATCTGGTTAACCTCCCTGCCTTTCATTTCTTACCTTCTTCCTCCTTTTTCCTTCCGCATAGGCCTCGTGTGTGTCATAAGTAAATAAATAGCATAAATAAAATAAATAAGTAGGTCATTTTAGTGGCTGCGTTTGACTATTTTCAGTTTATGACCCAAAAACTTTCCTCAAAGACCAATAGCTGCCTAAAACTGCGGTATTCAAGTTTCGTGGGAAATACAGCTGATTCTACACTAAAATATCTTGCAGCAACCCTTTATGCTGCAGTGAAATGTTTTTAACAGTGCTAGCGCCTAGTCATTACATTCGAGCACCTATGCGAGCACCATCTATCGCGCTTGATGATTTGGTGATTTCTTTATAAAAGGTGACGCGTTCCGCTGAAGATTATATTACTCGGTGACAAAATACTTGTTTTGTTCAAACAGCGTGAAGTGTAAATCGCTTCTACGTTGACTTTTCATTGTCCAGGCACAAGTTCGCGAAAATTAGAAGTTACATGATTCCCATTCTTACTAAGTAAAACTTCTGCACAAGAAGACATTAAACTCATCTTGGATCGTTGAGCTACTCGCAGGCAGGTAGGACCATAGCAAGAGCAAGGGTCCCTTCTCGATTACGCTAAGCAAAAGAAGACGTCAATTTAGACGGCGAAAATGACCACCCCAGAGTCTTCTGCGTTTTTTTCGGCCACGTACACCCAGAAAGGCGCGATTATTTCAAGCGTTATCACTAATAACCCCAGAAAACTTGCTTGAAGGGCACGACCATGTCCCCCTTTTCAACAATTGGACTGCTGAACACTCGCTGCGCCACTTTTTATTGGTCTGGCAAGACAACTTTCGGGCATGGCTCAAAAACCGAAAGGCCATCCTTACAACGTGCAACCTTCTTCACATCGCATCCGTGGACAAATTCAGAAGCACCAGCCTAAAAAGCTGAAATTATAGTAGAAAGCAGAGTGCAGCTGCGCAATGAAAACCTCGATATGCACAAGAAAGAAATTATGTCTGAGGAGAAAAACATTCACTTCTTGATGTGGAGAATGAAGCATGCACTGTTTTACCGGATGTGTACGCATTCCACCGACGAAAGTGAGAATTTGTTCTGAAGGATACAACTATCGCAAAGAAACTAGAATTGTGTCCTCAGTAGTGAAGCCACCTCATTCCCACTACGACAGTCGAGGAGAATGAAGCGCCGCAATATGATGAGTGAATACCTGCATGACGCCGTCAGAGCATTTCTGCCGGATCATCTGCAGAAGTCATAGCCATTTCCTCAGCTGCACGTGAACCCAATTTTTGGCAGTAAAGCGAGAGTTCCGCTAACTGGTTGTTCATGGTTGGAATGTAAAAATAGCGCGAAAATATAGTCAAGAAAAAACGACAGGAAACTGAACTCGCAATCCTGAACTTGCACGTTCGGCTCCCTGTCGCTTTGTCTTCAGTGCGTATCCTTATTTTTCCACTGGTCTTACATCCCAAGCCAATTTCCAACGTCGTACACCAGGAAATCCAACAATTTCATCGATCACAGGGGGTCGCGCAACCTGAGTGCTAACCAATGAGCTATGCCACTGCCACCGGCCGTACCACTCTCTCAGCACACCCACGTAAAGGCGCTGCACCACCTACTTAGATTCGCTTGACACCGACGCTGCACCGACGGCATACCAACCAGCAACAGCAGGCACTTTCAGCGTCTCTATCTGCATATGATTGCCTGCCTAACGGGAGGTAAACAAAAGTTTTGAGGGAGAAGGTGTTCGATGAATATGTCTGACTGGTTATGGCATGAAACATTTGGCAGATACCATGTACATTGCGAATCAATGATATGCGAAGCATATGCATTAAAGCTCACTGGGTTGTAATTTTTTATCGTGTTTAAAAATATTGCCGCGATCGAAACGGAAAGACCAAGACAACAAAGACAATGTGCGCGCCAACAGTCTCGTGAAAAAGGACACTGACCGAGAGAGACAAAGTGTTTGTGTTCATGTTGTTGCTCTTGGCTGCCTGCATAAAACACGCTGTCAATTCTTAGAATCAAGATCTCGGTGGTGTGCTTACGGTGAACTCTGACACTAGCGGAGGTGCTGAACTGTTATCCTGCCGATGCTTTACACCCCATCTGGGAGCCCTTCATCGAGTCCCGATACTCAGTCACTTGTTACGACTCCAGTGCACCGCTTCAGTCGGCGGCTGCTTGTACTCTGTCTTGAGCTGACCTCCTTGAACGAACATTCTACCGGGCATTTCGTACTGGCTTCCGCCAGCCAGCTACAGGTGATGCAAGAGGTACAAGGCAGCCCCGTTTCCAATCCAGCCCAGGTAACACTTCTTCAGCCACTTGTACTTAATTTCTTCAGAGGTGCCCCACATGAAAACGTTGAAGATTGGCTTAAACGTTACGAACGCGTTCCCGACATCAACCAGTGAAATGCTACAGAAGCTCGCTTGCAAACACTTCACTTCCGATGACATCCCTCACACGTGGCAAGAGAATCGTGAAGGTCGCGTATATCGACACGGGACAATTTTCATCAGCTGCTCATAGACACCTTTGCTAGCGTCGACCATCGAGAGCTTGCTCAGCAGTTGCTCGAAATAAAACTTTAGGAACCTAATTATACAGTGACAATGCTTGTTGAAGACGTGACGCACCTGTGTCGTCGGGCTGACCCTAATATGTCCGAGGAAAAGAAGTGGCGCTACCTTATGCGTGGCGAGAAGGAACAGCTGTTCGCTGGACTTGTGCGCAATGCCCCAGCTACCGTGGCCGATTTTATTAGTAAAGCTACTGCCACTGAGCACACCCTGCACCAAAGATCGAGGCAGTACGATCGCTCGTTTACTAACACCCTAGTCAACGGCACTTCAGTGACTCTGGACAATCAGGGCTCCCTACGCGTGACCTGATGAAGTATATTGTTCGAGAGGAACTTAAGAAGGTTCGAACTACACCTGTCAATACCCCAGTGACCACCGTGGCCGTGGTCGTTCATGACAAACTTAGGCACGCTTTCTCAGCAGCTGATCTCAGTCGCGAGCAGCGTCAAATGAGTTACGCAGATGCGTCCGCCGTCCACCACCCATCTTGCCGATCACGTCATACTACCAGCCACCTACAGCCGCACCTTCGTCACAACTTTTGCAGGAGGTTTTCCGACGTCGGCTCATGGCTCCGATGTGTTCATGCCACCAGCCATCACTTGTCGCGCTTTACTCATCCCCACAAGAGGACACTATGGGACGCCCACAATTTCGCAGAAGTGATGCTTGGCGCACTGTCGATCGGCGCCCCCCTTTTCGATCTGCGCCCGCTGGTCCTTTACTGTGATGGTGCCGGCCATATTGCTCGTTATTGTTGGTACCACGACACATCGTTTCACCCGTCTCAGCCAGAGCACAATGGTCGCCGTACCAATGCCGACTACATTGTTCGCCATGGCGACCATGATTTTCGAGGGCCTACAACGACGTGGTCTCTCTATCAAGAGTCGCTTCCCAATCGCCAGCCCAACTCAGGCCACTGGTCACGCTCTCAATCTCCTGCACAGACATCATCGCCGAATCGACGTACCTTTGCTGAACTTTGTGGAACAAGGTGATCCAGCTCTTCCCGGCTAAAGTAAAGGCGACAACCTCGCGGGATAAGGCCGACCACAAGACGATAAAATTTCCCCTGTACTGTCACTACAGAACGACGCAACGACGACAAAAGTTAACAGCAATGAAATGGTGAGTGCTGACCTCAAAGTATTTATTGACGGAGAGCACGTGACGCCCTTAGTCGATAGAGGTGCTGTATTTTCCACGCTAAGTCAAGATCTGACCACTCGTCTTAGAAAAGTAAGAACGCCGTGGACAGGATAACATATAAGAACAGCGGGTGGTCAATTTCTGCTCCCTACTGAAAGATTCACTGCAAGTATCTGCATAGGAGATTCCTTTTTCATTGCGCCTTTCATCATCCTCCCTGAGTGCTGCAAAGATTTATTTATAAGAATGCACTTTTCCGGGGAGCATGGCGCAATAATAAATATGCCGGACTGCGTGGTTTTGTTTTACAAGAGTGCTCGCCGGACCGATGCTTCATCACCAGGGCACAAATCCTTTCATCTAAATGACCACGATGTAAATGTGCCGCCTCAATCATGTACCCTTGTTTCAGTAGCATGTGACGTACCGTTCGACGATGAAGGAGTCGCCGGTCAGCTGACCTCGATGCTTTTGACTCACGGGATTTCAGTAGCACGAAGAATAATCTATGTCACCGAAGGCCAAATGAACTTGCTGTTGAATTTCACCACCGAGCGCCGGCCCCTGCCAAAAAGGCACAGCTTAAGCATACATTGACAAGATAGCAGATGTTCGTAACTGCCTTTCAGTACTCGAAGCAACGCCTACACAAGACCCACACGCCCAAGCACATAACATTGACGTCAGCCCTACTCTGACTCAGCAGCGGCGGGAACGCCTTCTTGCGTTGCTAGCCGAGTTCCACGACTGTTTTGCGTCGACCTTGAAAGTTACCCAGACATCCTTGGCCACGCACCGAACCACCAGAGAGGACACGGTGAGACCAATCAATGAAAATCCATACCATGTGGCTTCAAAAGAACGAGAAGAGATAGAAACCAGGTAAAAAAATGCTTGAAGACGACGTGATTCAACCGTCAAAGAACCACTAGGCATCACCTGTTCTTCTATTCAAGAAGAAGGACGGCAGCCTGCGTTTTCTGTGTGGAATATCGGAAGCTGAATCAGTTGACAAAAGAAGATGTGTACCCTCTTCCCCGCATAGATGATTCGATCTACAGGCTTCGAAACATGCACGTTACTTCTCTTCTATGGACTTCTTTAAAGAGGGGATATTGGCAAATCAAAGATGATTCTAGGGATCGTGAAAAAAACCGCTTTCGTGACGCCAGATGGACTGTTCTAATTTACGGTCTTATCATTTGGCTTGTGCTCCACGCCTGCATCTTTTCAGCGTCTCATGAACGCCATGCTGCCTGGTCTTAAATGTAGAATCTACTTAGTATACCTTGACGGCGTCATTCTGTTTTCTGCATTTTTTACGAATACCTTGAATGGTTGCAGGTGGTCTTGGAGGTCATACGCGTTGTTGCGAATTGGTAGAAGACGAGGAGCGACGTTATCATCATCGAAGGATGAGACGGGCATGCGAAGTAAACAAGAGGCCGATCGAGGAGCGACGGTATCATCATCAAAGGATGAAACGGGCATTCGAAGTAAACAAGAGGCCGATCGGGTAGGCTTAGCCATGGGTACCAGCCTGATGCTTAAGCCGGACAAGTGTACGTCACTTCTACTTTGAAGAACTACAGTTTCTTGACCACGTCGTTAGTTACGCGGGAGTTCGTCTAGACCCCGAGAAAGTTGCCGCCGTCGCACAGCTTCCAACACCATCAGATAAAAAGGCTATCAAGCGTTTTCTGGGTCTCTGCGCATATTGACGGTGGTTTATTGCAGTATTTGCGCGCATTGAGTCACCTTCTTCACCTGACGAAGAATGACGCTGCATTTGTTTCGGGCGCTGCTTTCAATGACTTGCAGATGCGTCTACGCACGACCCCGTATTTGCCCATTTCGATGAGGCAGTCCCTACAATGTTCTACACTGACGCCAGCGATGTTGGCCTTGAAGCTGCGATTGTACAGTGCCAGGATGACGAGGAAACAGTGATTGCTCACGCAAGCAAACTCTCTCACGCACAGAAGCAAACTGCTCGACAACTGAAAAAGAATGCCTCAAAGTGGTGCGGGCAGCTATAAAATTTCGCCCATACTTGTACAGCCGCCAATTCAAGGTTATCACTGACCACCATTCGCTGTGTTGGTTAACAAGTTTGAAATATTGATAAGAAGCTGCATTGAAAAAGCTGGTCTTGTACTGAATTAAAAAAATGCCACTTTGGCGAGCGACAGACATTGGTGTTAGGACATCTCGTCGACAAAGATGGCATTAGACCTGACCCACAAAAGACAGCGGCCATTGAATCGTTCGAGCGTCCTAAATCTGTGAAGCAACTGCGTAGCTTCATCGGGCTCTGCTCGTACTTACGCCGGTTCGTACCCAAGTTTGCGAATGTCGTTCACCCCCTGACGAGCCTTCTACGCAAGAACAGCGCGTTTTAGTGGAACTCCAAGTGCGATGCCGCTTTTCACAAGCTGAAGCGTTTGTTAACTTCGCAGCCAATACTTCGGCACTTCAATCCTTCGTCGCCCACAGAAATTCACACAGACACAAGTGGCTTTGGTATCGGTACCGTTCTCGTTCAGCGTTCTGGCAAGAAGTAACACGTTGTGGCGTACGCAAGTCGTTCTTTAAGCAAGCCTGAACGCAACTACGCAGTGACCGAACAGGAATGCCTAGCGGTAGTCTTTGCCGTGCAACGGTTTCACTCATACATCTATGGTCGCCCGTTCACTATCGTCACAGATCACCATTCCCTGTGTTGGCTGGTCAACCTTCGTGACCCATCCGGCCGCCTCGCACGATGGGCCATTCGTTTGCAAGAACATGTATTCACCATTCCATACAAGACTAGCCGTCTACACGCTGATGCGGATTGCCTCTCCAGAACGCCGCTACCATCGACAGATTGTGAAGGCGATAGCTTTGACCACCTTATCGCTTCTCTGTCGTCTGGCTTTACCCATGCCGTGACTTTCGCCGCTGAGCAGCGTAATGACCCAAGCTAGAAAGCTCTCTTTCCTGGAGCGAGAAATTCATTAAGCGAAGGCCGATTCTGCGTCCCAAATCGTCTTCTTCACCAGAGAAGCTTGTCCACGACGGGCGCCCGCTTTCTTCTAGTTGTTCCCGCGTCCCTCCAAACGTCTGTTCTGCGTCTCACGCATTATGACCCCACCTCTGGTCATCTAGGCACCGCACGAACACTTAGTCGCACGAAATAGCGGTTCTATTAGCCGAAAATGAGCAAGACAATTCAGAACTACGTGGCCAGCTGTACGCAGTGCCCGAGCCACAAGCGGCCCTCCTCGGGTCCAGTTGGTCACCTGCAACCTGTAAAGCCTCCCGGTTCTCCTTTTGAAAAGGTCGGCATTGATCTGATGGGACCATTTTCACGCTCCTCAAAAGGTAACCGGTGGATAATTGTATGCGCCGACTACCTGACGCGGTACTGCGAGACGGCTGCCTTATGCTCCGCCACGGCAGACCAGGTTTTGGAGTTCCTGTTGCATTCAGTCATCCTCCGACACGGACCTCCTCACGTGATAATAAGTAACAGTGGACGACAATTTACCGCTGATATTGTCGAATCATTACTTCGTTTGTGTGCCTCAGAGTTCCGACACTCAACTGCGTATCATCCACAAACTAACGGCCTCACCGAGCGCACAAATCGAACGTTGATCAGCGTGTTGTCAATGTACGTCGCCTCCGACCACAAAAACTGGGATGAAGTTTTACCATTCGTCACGTACGCCTTCAACACGTCGAAACACGAAACGACAGGCTACAGCCCTTTCTGTCTGCTCTACGCTCGCTCACCTCGACATACGCTGGACACTATCTTTCCTTTTGTCGTTCATGACGATTTAACAATTGCGGAAACTTTGTGTCGTGCGGAAGAGACACGTCGACTTGCCTGCCTACGTACACTGGCAGCGCAAGAGTGCTCTAAAACTCGCTACGACAGTCAACATAGGCATGTAACCTATGCCCGCTGTGATCTAGTGTGGGTGTGGACCCCAATACGCAGACGTGGCTTGAGCCAAAAGCTACTAGCACACTACGCCGGTCCTTTCGTGATACTCCATCGCCTCAGCGAGGTCAACTATAAAATTGCACGTGTCACCACTAGTGGCCGACATTCATGCAAGACTGAGGTGACGCATGTTGCCCGCCTGAAACCGTGTACACGAAAGATGCAAGAATGACTCGCCCAGAGGGCTTCGTCTGAGACCGGAGGAATGATAAGAAGTATCACTACCAGGAAAAACAAGGAAAGCGCGGGTAGAGAATGAAGACGACGTTGCCTTCACTGCGATCCCTCTGAGTGGGTACGAGCCATGGCGGTGGAGATCGTCACCATCATACGGTGATCGCGGACTCAGCGCCCATTAAAAACCCCCACTAAGTTACCTTGCCTTGTGTAACAATATTCTTCCGTGAGAATGGCACGCTGAAGCCTGAGACTACAGGAATTTGATAGAACGATGGTGTACAACTCAGGTAAACGAAACACTGACGCCAACTGCCTGTCTCGGTTGCCGATAAAATCGGCTGCTTCTCTTGACGAAGAGACAGCATTCCTCGGAACCCTCACGCGTCAACTATCGCAGATCACCAGCATGACGATCCTGAGCTACTTGCCATGAATAATTATTTAGAAGCGTGAATTCAGAGCGTGCCCGAAGCCTTTGAAAGACGTTTCTTTGTCATTCTGTCTGCGAAACAGTGTCCTTTACAAAATGAACTTGTCGTCAGACATCCACCTATATCCTTGTCGTGCCTACCGCTCTTCGTTCTGAGGTATTTAAAGCGTGCCATAACAAGGTCACATCTGGACATTTGGGCTACACGCTCACACTTGGCAGAGTTCGGGAGGGGTATTACTGGCCTACGCTCATCACTGCTGTGAAACATCATGTTCAGACCTGCCTTGATTGCCAGTGGTACAAGTTATCTCCGACAAACTAACCAATTCGTTACACCCAGTCCAGATCCCGAAAAGACATTTGACCAGATCGAAACAAGCCTTCTGGGTCCACTTCCTACCTCTAGTACTGGTAATTTCTGGGTTATCGTGGCGACCAACTGACTACCTTACTTGCTACGCCGAGACAAAAGCCATTAAAAGAGACACTGCAGAAGAGGTGGCCTGATTGTTCATAGAGAACATTGTGCTGGTACACGGTGTGCCATCTATCGTTATAACAGATTAGGGAACCACATTCACGGCCGCGCTTATAAATCATGTGTTGGCGCTTAGCGGTACTACTCACCGTAAGTCGACAGCCTACCATCCACAAACCAACGGCTTGACTGAGCAGCTGAACGAAACTCTCGAACACATGCTTTCAATCTGTGTGCACATCGAGCACGAAAATTGGGATGAGATTTTACCTCACATAACGTTTGCTTATAATAATGCTAAACAGGAAACCACTTGGATGACCCCATTCAGCCTTGTTCGTGGACGAGAAGTAAGGACGGTCTTGAACGCGATGCTGCCACACGAATGCGATGACAACGAAACAAGTGCCGACGCGTTCACTCCACGCGCAGAGGAAGCCAGGCAGCTCGCACGTCTGCGAATGTACCAACATCAAGAGTACAACGCAGATCGCTATAATCTACGTCCTACATCTGTAACGTACAAAACTGGGGACACGGTATGGGTGTGGACGGCTGTACGAAGAGAGGAGCTATCCGAAAAGTTGCTCAGGTGATACGTCGGACCTTATTGAGTGCTGCGACGACTAAGCGACGTTACCTACGAAGTCGTCCCGGGTAGCCCAACCTGAGCAAGACGTCACCAGCACTGACCTGAACTTGTGCACATAGTGCGCATCAAACCGTACGTCAGTGAGTGACCCTGTGAAGGACCATCGCTTGCACAAAATGGCTTTATGCGTGAATCACTGGCTCGGCTATAGCATCGGGGCGATGCTCTTTTAAGGGGAGGCGATTCCCACGCTCAAAATGGGAAGACAAAGACAAAGACGACAATGTGTGCACAGTCTTGTGAAAAAAGACACTGACGAAGGAAGATGACGTGTTTGCGTTTATGTTGTTACTCTTGTCTGCTGCATAAAACAGACCGTCATTTCTTAGACTATATAAACGTCTCGATTGTCTGCTTACGGTGAACCATGACAATATTTATCAGAACCAGCCTTCATCGCCAACGAAAATGACCGTGTTACAAGGGCACTTTATTTTGACTCCGACTCGGGTTATATTTTTCAATGAAAATCGAGCATTATCTATTGTATAGTACACGACAATCACTCCTACAGTGATCGAGACAAAATTTAATCGCTACAGTCACGTTCGATCACTGTCGCATTGCACCGATCAAGCAAAATCGTATTCCAAGGTGCCCGCGCTGCAGCGCTTGATCTAAATGACCGCTTTCTCGACTTCGATTACATCCAATGTGACAGTCTTGGTAGCACTGAATGCTTCCGAATGCGCAAATTGAAGTCAACGTACCACTAGCACCTATAGCTTTCAAGTCACCAGCTTTTTTGTTCAGAAGCCTGGTCTGTAAAACATTGTTCTGCTACTTACAATCTACACTGTGCTTATTGGGGCTTGTCATAGCAGTAGTGCTGAGATTTATTTTTGAAGACGTGCTACATATTAGTATACTGAAATTAAGGCAATGATATTTTTATCGCACACAGAAAAACAGGGAAATGAGGGGCTGCAAAATATTATCTCCACATCAGGTTTCAGGCACGTCTTGTTACGTTTGTATCCTCGTCGTTCCCATTGTACGCTGTGCGTAGATGAGCACCTATGGCGAAAACACGTGTAGACAGATATTAGTACACAGCAACGAAATCTGAGCAGTGAAATCCATGAACAGCTGATGTTTCGGCACGAAGAAGGCGCGTAGCGTGGACCGTGCCAATGCGCGGCTAAAAGCGAGCGTCCATGCTGCTGTTCCTTATCAGATTTATTATCTTCGCTTGAACATATCCTTCGCATCAGTTTGCTACAGTGAAATCAAGCACTCGCATGCACCTCATACGTACCAGTCTGTTCCCGACGCAGGGGAAGGTGGCTGTTTGAGACTCGCTTTCCTGTGCCGCTTCATCAGTGCTGCTATCGCCATCAGTCATCGGTCTTGCTGTGGCGACAGGCTAGAACATGCACAGATGTACAGCGAACTCGTTGCGACTTCCACAGTTCGTCATACTAACAGCAACTATACCCGAACACAAGAGATAAGCACGACATCTGTTGGCGAGTGCGGTCAGCTGATCTCACCGTTCCAAACGTAATGTCATGGAGCTGCGACTAATCACAGGCGGCGGCGAGACTCGCGATGCCGGCTGAGGTACCTGTAGCTAGTTTTTGGCAAATTGAAGTTATCTGCGTTGGGATATGCAAATTTTTTTTCACTATATGTTACATATCATGACACGCTAACCTCGTTTTCATTTTAAAAAGTGCTTTAGTGTCCCTTTGAAGGACTCGTGCCAGTGTTGAACGTTGTCCTTCGTTGTATACGTCCAGTAAACCACAAGAAGTTTACGGACCACGTGAGCGCGCAGACAAAAACGGCTTCGGGACACTTCCATTACGTGAGCGATGATCGACAGCACCGATGCTTCCAAGCGGCATCTCTTCCTTCATATTTGGCCTGTCTTTTTTCCTAACTGGGTACAAAAAAATTTTTCAGATCAATTATTAACGCGATGCATTTTTCGGGATCTGCGTTCGAGGCACGGCTGCGAAAGTATTGATCTTGCTATGAAAATATAAATGTGATGTACGTAATGCAGATAAGCACTCGGTAGGAAAACTGCGAATTAACAATGCGCTAAGCGTCAGTAGAAAATCGAAATTCTAGTGGTTAAAAATAACAATAAAAGCCGTTTCCAGCCAATCACTGTGGTCGACAATAGATGGTGCAGACAGGCAGTAGGGCACGCACTCGCGTGGTCAGCAAACTTTTGAAGTTGACTGTATATCGCTTCAACTAAGTGAACAAATACAGCAAAGTGTTCCCACACTAGCGCGCCTAAGGCCATAAAGCATCCTTCTTTTTTTCAAAGCCGGCTCGATCCACCTGAACACAAACTTAAGTAGACATCAAATAAACAAGAATCGAGAAAAAACAACTAAATAGCGATTAATAATTCAAATATACAGAAAAGCGTTATGTCTAACTACAGTTCTGGTCACACATCTAGAAAACAAAAATACACCCTTTTACAAAACATTTTCGATTGATTGGTATGTGAGATTTAACGTCCGAAAACCACCATACAATTACGAGAGACGCCATAGTGGACGATAGTTATAGCGCGAGAACAAAACGATGACACATAGACAAGAAGGGCATGAAAGACACGAGCGCTCGTGTCTTTCGTGGCCTTCTTGTCTCTGTGTCGTCGTTTTGTTCTCGCGCTATAACTATCGTCATGCCATACCAACTAGCCCAAGCTGCCACACTTCTAAGCCATAGTGGAAGGCTCCGGAAATTGTGACAACCTGGGGCTCTTCAGCATGCACCCAAAAAAATATTAAAACCTGTCTAGAATGAAAGATGAAATTCAAACTCAAAAAATGTAAAATCGTCGCGACTAGAGAACATGTGTTTTTGCAGTGCACTATAGCTTTCACAGACTGTGACAAGGAAAGAAAGTGGTGGCGATGAGTCATTCACAGTGGAGGTCTTTCACTGTGAATTTTTTTTTCACTGTTCTTTTTTGGAGGTAAGGGGCGTCATAAAAGCCTATGATACGGCGGTAAGGTTGAACCTAACTTTCAAACGTGGGAGCCACCTACGTGAAACTAAAGCTTGATCTTCACGACGTGAATAAAGTTGAACATAGCATTATTTAAAATATAAAGAAAAATAGCATATGAACTGAATAAATTCAGATGAATAATTTGCCAAAAATTACCCAATTCAAGCATGGGCAGGCTGCACACCTATTTTGCATTAGTAACAGTCATAAGCTTTGCTCGTTTTTAACTGCGTCGAAACATGTACTTGCGTATTTACATAATTCAATGCACTTCATCATCACCACCATTCTAAGAAAATATTTATGTGCAGTGCAGGGCAGTGACCTCCCGTAGTGATCTCGAGTTAGCACAGCCATTTTTACAACAGAGTGATATTGCATCTCCTCTCTGTGAAGCTCTTGATTCCATCGCTTGATGTAGCCAGCAGTCGTGCAAGGCTTTTTTTAGGGAGGCAACGTTAGCGAGCTCATTTCATAGACGTTTCTTAATTGGCGTGGGCGTCGTTGGTTGCGAGAAAATCAGCAGCTTTGTCTATTAGCCAAATTTTAAAAGAGGTGCAATTATAAAATACTTTGGTTAAAGTGGAAATTGATGCCAGGTTTTTCCCGTGGCAAGCATGTGTTGTACCACATGGGTACGCCATATTTTTAGGAGCTTAGTTGGCAAGCTTCTAAAGCCTGCGCTTTGTCCGGTGCGATGTAGACAGCTGGCGTGTACGCCAGTGTTGCCGGTGTACACCTTTCAGTCACAGCTCAAGGCGGTCATTCCAAGAATGCTCGCTAGATCACACGCCGCCAAATGGGGCTTTAGGGAGCTAAGGCGCGCAGTGATATTCCGTGCAAGGCATTTTCTCTTTATCGGGAAATTTTCGCCTCCCTTGTTGAGCCAAAGAGAAAAAGGGAATGCTCGTGATATTGCAGGCAATTTCAGGAATAGGTAAATTTTCCTGTAACGACTGATAAATAGTGGTCACAGTGCACCTTAATCTGCTGTAATTGGTTCTGACGCATGCACCACGCAAGCATAGCCCTTGAAATTTGTTTCTGATATTTACGCGGAGCGATTCTAGTTCACTATTGGTGTGAAACGTGAAGCCCAATGTGCAGTGAACTGACAGTATATGAAGTAATAAAGCCATTCTTTTGTTGTGTGGCAGTGGAAAGCTATTCATGATCGAATATCTTGCTCGCCGCCACCGGGATTCGATTCTAAACGCAGCCGGGATCAAATCCCGGTGGCGGTGGCTGCACTTCCGATGGAGGCGGAAATGTTGTAGGCCCGTGTGCTCAAATTTGGGCGCACGTTAAAGAACCCCAGGTGGTAGAAATTTCCGGAGCCCTCGACTACGGCGTCTCTCATAATCATATGGTGGTTTTGGGACGTTTAACCCCACATATCAATCAATAGTGTTTTCAGTGCTGCCTAGCTAATTTTATAAACATTACGTGTGTACTTTATCAATACAGCCATAACGCCCGGTTAACGTCAATTGTAGTTAGTTGCCATGTGCTGAAACTGATTTAAGCAGCAGTGCCTTGGGCCAGCATGTTCGCGAGCATCAGAGCTTTATATCAACTTTTCACGTTTCTGAACCACATGTTCCAGTTGGCAACGTTTCGCAAGTGCAAACAAGTGGTTATATAAACATCTGCAACTCTTCAACTTATGTCTGTGCGTGCAAACTTTGTACGTATATTTAGCGTCAATTCTCGACGTGTCACTCAATAAAAAAATCTCAACACAGTCACCTTCCCTCCGCGTGCTTCGCATAACGTCGATTCCCATGTACGTGAGATCTGCCGAATTTTTTCAGTAGCCAGATAAAACACCATTACTATCTGATGTGCTTATACTAAATGCAGTAACAAAAACGTGCAAAGGCGATTCTTTATTGTGCAGTCACCTTATTTTCTACATTTAGGCACACTATAAATAATGCTTTGGCACTTTAGGCAGTTTAAAACTGCACGCACCGTTCACTTGTGAATATGAATATTTTGATAAAATAATGTTACCTAGGCATGGTCAAGGTAATCGGGCAAACAAAGCGTACTCAATATTTCGACTTTGAGGAACATTGCATGAATCAGGCTAAGGAAGGGCTAAACTGCAGGTACCGTTATTCTGTATATACATTGAGCAAATAATGCGCCGTGGTAATGACGGTGAAAAAGGTGGTACGCAAGATATTGAAAACATGACGTTTTTTTTCTAAGCAAACTTGTGCCCGCGAAACGAGATGTCAAATGAATGAACGGTGTACGTTGATAGCAGCGAAAAGGACGTCGGTTATCATAGGCTGTCGGTAATCGGTCCTGTGGCAACTAATGACAGCATTTATTTTAGACTTCGATCATTCGAGCCTTATCACTCGAGACTACGTTCATTTCAGAATGAACACCACTGTTAGTATTTGCACACTAATGCTTATCACAAGATTGCAAAATAATCTTGAAGGTTCTTAGCTATCCAGGCGCAGAATCTGCAAGGCAGTGGTTATGCGTGCATGGACCAGAAGAAGCATGCGTGGCAGTAATTTGTGCCTTCACTAAGAAATATATGTGATTCAATGTTTCATTTCCTGGGTCTTCGCCCACCGATACATTCGCTAATAGCTGCACTAACTGCAGAAGAATTACGTACTAGTCGTCCGACAACTTTGTGAAACATACGTGTATTGTCTTCTTTAAGAAAACGGATTGCCAAAACACCAAGGCACAGAAGGGCTCATATAAAATTTCATTCACTACTTGCAATGACTACCTGCTTCTGATAGGGTTTTCGGTGCTATTGCATGTCGGACAGTACTATACGAATGCAAATAATCTCACTTTTAAACATGGAAGTTTCCCTAGGCTGAATTTTTACAATTAATGTATCGACTCCACTAGAATTTATAAGCAGGGAAAATGCTCCAAAAATATATGCTTAGCAAGCGTCTCTGAGTCCGACATTTACGAATCGCTCAGCACATGGTGAGTCACTGCAACATGATACGTCGATGTATGTCAAACTGGACGAGCGCCTGCTTACCGACTGGAAACACTTCAATATTTGAAACGCTGCTTGGCGCCAGAGTTGTGGCGCTCTTCTGCTGCCTTCGGAATGCGCCTACGCAACATCTCAAGCTAAGGAGACTGTGACATTTCTGAAGACTGCAAGAGTATCACTGCAATGAGTGCAAAGTTCGGTTTTAGACCATCTTTCGCTCCACCGGAGAAAATAGCGCTGAACAATATTTTGGCAGTCGCTGGTCGGAAGAAAAGCGCCAATGCTTCATGGCTGAAAGGCTGCTTCACGGCTGAAAGCGGACGAAAATCTCCAGCTGGAAACAGCATCATGTAAAAAAAACAAAATGAATGAACTTTGCTAATATAAGTAACTTGCAGTTGTTCGCCTCAGACAAGTAAGACAAGTAGGGTTGCCTTGTTATTTTACCTTAGGGGTTTCTTCGGGAAAATTTGATGACTGCACTTCAGAAGAATTTTGTTACTATTAGCAAAAAATAAGCAAGCAAAGTTTGCGACGATGCTCTCGCCTTACTCTTGAACCGCAGTCTCGAAAAGCTCGCTCATACGAAAAACTCTCTAACAAATGTATCTATTGTCTTCTTTAAGAAAACGGATTACCAAAACACCAAGGCACAGAAGGGCTCATATAAAATTTCATTCACTACTTGCAATGACTACCTCTTTCTGATAGGGTTTTCGGTATTATTGCACGTCAGGCAGTACTCGTACCTCCAAGTGAATTTTCGTAACCATGTTGCTCTATTATACGAATGCAAATAATCTAACTTTTAAACATGGAGGTTTGGGACGATGCTCTCGCCTTACTCTTGAACCACAGTCTCGAAAAGCTCGCTCATACAAAAAACTCTCTAACAAATGTATCTATTGTCTTCTTTAAGAAAACGGATTGCCAAAACACCAAGGCACAGAAGGGCTCATATAAAATTTCATTCACTACTTGCAATGACTACCTGCTTCTGATAGGGTTTTCGGTGCTATTGCATGTCGAACAGAACTCGTACCTCCAAGTAAATTTTCGTAGCCATGTTGCTCTACTATACGAATGCAAATAATCTCACTTTTAAACATGGAGGTTTGGGACGATGCTCTCGCCTTACTCTTGAACCGCAGTCTCGAAAAGCTCGCTCATACAAAAAACTCTCTAACAATTGTATCTTGAGCTGTTTTTTGAGACTAAAACACATAAGCCAGATGCTCTGTTTACGTTTATTGTTCCAGCAAAATATGGCAGTTTAACGCTTCTAGATTTTTCAAAATCAACTTATAAGGTTGAAGGTACTGTATCGTGTCTGTGTACCAAGCTCCATTAATTTCGTCACCATCTTACCAGCACCAAACTATGGTAATATTATTATATCATTGATGTCCAGGACTGGTGTTATAGCATTGGGCATAGTGTCCTAATGTGAACTATAGGACAGTGAATTACTAAGCATAGCGACCACAGAGAATTTATCAATAAATGTGGCCTATGAGGAGTAACGTTCCCACGTTCCTACTTATGTAGGAGCATAGGAACGTTCTTATATATGAACATGGTAACTTGACACTTTGCAATCACATTGATCAGTTGGCCAGGGAAATGATAGAGGTTTCGAAAAAAGTCATTGCATTGTAACGGTAGCTCTGAGCAATCGCGAAGTGTCCGTTTTGGTAGACCGCCGGAAAGTCAATACTTTCAAGTCATTGCCACACGCCTTACCTATATGTATTTTTATTAAGCATGTCTTTCTATTTAACTATTCTAGTTTCGAATGCAATGGTTCGCCAGCCATATCATTTCTTTTGTGACTTGTTTTGTGCGTTGCTTCATGCGTAAACACACCCAGCCCACATTCCTCATAGGTGTATGTTCTTCCATATTGAAATGTGAAAACTAGTATTCCTGTCAACTTAAGTACATTTTCTGACCTTATTAAATATGACATCATTTTTTAGATAATATTTTTATCTCCAAGAAGGAATTGCTCTATATGGCAAGAAAAGATGGCTGCGCTGTAATCATGGTTACGCAAGTATAACGTGGTGAGTGACACATACTAACTTACGGAAAACATGTGCAAACGTTTTTTTTTTTTTTGCGAACACATTGGCATGAACTATTCTCACGAATCAAGCGTGTGGTGCCTCTGGAGAGCACTTGTTTTGTGGAAGGGTATTACGAAGTACAATGCGCCACGCCATTCTGACGTCTTTTATTAAAGGTAGCTTACGTTCCTGTGGCCTGATGAAGTCACGTGACATATGCAAGTACGCTGCAATAAGTAACTGCTTCTCACACAATGCAAGTATATGAATCCCAGTTTTAAGATTCAGTATTTGGTTTAGCTCCCTGAATTGTTTCACGGTGGCAATGATGATAAGCATTCTGGTTTGTCTTTGCAGGTCGAGAGCCGTATTACGTGTTGCGTGTTTGGGAATCATTCTTGAAGCAACGCCCTAATGTGAAATGTGTGAGAGAGTTTCAGAAGCACGCACATAAGGGGAAAACTATATATGAACCGTTTTGCCGCCACATCCTCCTCATTAAGTGAATTGCACAATACGCATCCTAAAGCTGAGAACACCCTTTAAATAAGTGCAATATCCTTTATGGGGAAAAAAGTGACACAGTGCAATTTTAGTTCTTCCTTACATAGCAATTGATGTACTCTAAAAAACTGAAGCTGTATTGCGCTTAGCGCAGATACGCTTTTGCTCTTTCAAAGTAAAATTGTATATATCAACAAAATAAATGATAAGCCAACATGTCGGCTTAAACACGTTTCTATGTACCACGTTTTGCTTTTCTCTATATAAACACATACGGTGGCGTAAATTTCTACAAAGCTTCAGAACAATATTAAAAGCTTTAGAAGAAATAAAGAGGCAACTGAACAAACGACAAATGAACGTCGTTTCCTTTAACGTTTTGCTCGGTTCCTAAAACACCGCATAGGGGAATAACGTCACCTACAGGCTTTACGTTATTCAAACTACTTTCATCTACATTTTTCGCACTGTCATGAAACTTAGCACGCAGCCCGTTTCACAGCCATTGACGATTCGTTGAACCACGTACGGTCTTCATTCAGGAAGTATCAAGCAGAACTGCACCCCTTAAAGCTCCTGATTTAGCTTATTTTGGTTTTGTAGCAGCAGAAGTTAACACCCTTGAAAGGCAGAAAGCAGGGGAAAGCAGAGATTCACTTCAAAAATAGCGCAAAATATAAAAGACCCAGAAAGCATAACGAGACAAACCCTTTTTTTTATTACTCTTATTACTATTTGGAGTGCCTGGACGCAATCTTTTTACGGCATAGGCAAACGACGATGAGCGAGGTCTGAATTGCCAAATTAGTTAATTCGGTATTACCACGCATAAGAGAGACTGCTCGAAAAGTAACGAAGCGTAGAAAAATGGTCACTCGGGCTTCTTTTGCGTCCTCCGTTCTCGCATTCCTTCAGAATGAATCCACAGGAACTTTTCAAAATGAACCCACAGGAACATTCTCTCCGTGCGTGTAGTCGCACGAAGAGAATGAACACCATAGATGATAGGCCCTATGCATCTGACCTGCAAAAAACAATGTCCCATTGTTCACCTACAAGACTTTTATCGAAACTATATGGGTGTAACGCATCCTGTTTCAATACGCCTATTTTTACACTATGCTTTTTAAGAGGTGCCAGCCAGTGGCTGATGTGTTTATGTGCTCAAATACACATGGCTCAAAAGCGGTTTTGTTCAGGCTTTCTCATTTTAGTGATGTTGACATTGGAGACCGGTTTACTTCAATGCGGAATAGGTAACTGCAAGAAACTGAATATCAAACAGGTAAACATTTCATATATTCTTTTTTTGCGTGTATGCAACCTGTTGTACGTTTACTTTTATTATCTAGCTATATTTTGTTTTTAGCGAATTAGTTCTCGATACATCTAAAACAATATTTTGAAAAGGGTAGCAGAAACTTCTTTCAAAGTGATGAAAATACGTATTTCACACCGCGCTTGTTGCGAAGACGCTGCTGATGAGAATAATTTATTACATACAATACCTCTCCTAACGAGCGACCTTGTGTGAAGATGCGTTGTCAGCGTCACTGTAGCTTTAGCAGCCATTTCGTGCCAATTGTCGCAGAAATTCTACAGTCTATCCTTGAACTATCACTAAAAAGTAATATAACGAACAAGATGCTTCCAAAAACAAAACACCGTTTTTGTGTATTGTTAGGCCCCGCTACGTCGAATTAGTTATTTAACTAACAAGCTTATTATCTTCAGCTCAAGCATTCGAAATGGAATGTTTAAGGAGAAGGAGGAGGAAAGAACTTTAATGACGCCAAAAATGGGTGAGATAAGGGAAGGGGAGGGGGTCAAGGAAAAAGAAGACGATGAGCCCTCAGACAATTCTAGGTGGCTGAAAGTCCGTGCGCTACGGTGACCCCTATGGCCCAGCGTACGATCGGGAGTTTTTCATCTGGTCGTGATGTGCGCAGATCAGCCTCCCATCGCTCCTGTCGCTCAGCCCCCGCAAAGGGGGGATTCGGCTTGTTTGGTCAAGTTCTATATGTATGATGAAAGTCGGCTTAGGGAACATATAGACTGTTTTTACTTTTCTGAATGGGCCCAAAACATCATCCGCAATGCTTTCATCATGTAAAGTACGATATCTAGCTTATCAATGAAGGAATTTATTCACCATGGAGGAATGGTTTATGGCATGCGGGTTGAATTTTAATGAAAATGACACCGAGATTATGAGTGACGTTTTACTGTGTCAACGAGAGTTACGTTTTCGTATGAGTGGCATTTCCGGTTTGTGCACAGCAATGACAATATTTTTATGATATTGTTATCAGTGTTGAAGCTCTTGCTGGCATTTAACAGTGAGCTCTCCATTGTGCAAACGTCCGTCTAACCAATATTTCAGGATAACAAACATTTATGAAAAATTCGCGGAGATTTTCTTACGCATATACCACGCAAAATTCTTTGAGTTAAAATAAATTCTTATTAAAGTATGTTTCAGTTGAACGAACTTAAGCTGCCGACACTGGCATATTTTTAGGTCAAATAAATGAAGTTTAGCGCTCCTCAGCCCTGGTGTAGTTCATGTGTGCTGACACTAAGTCACCCGTTAATCGGTGGCGGTGCAACATCGCTTGTGCAGCAGTGCCGCCGTAGCAAAGTGGTGGTGCGGGAGACGAAAACAAACCACTGAATCAGTACTTGCCCTGAGTTCTTGTTTTTAAAAAATTCCTTGCACTGTAGAAAGAAAAAAAAAAGCCACAGGTTTGCCGCAAAGACACAGCAATAAACGCCATAGCAGCAAATATTAAGGTAACCCGCCGAATGGAAAGCAGATCAAAACATGCCCCGCGGTTCTCCCGCACAAATGATGCACGAAACGTACTCCCAGGTACAGATCAATGCGAATAAGTGTTTCAGATGTTACTTCACTGTGTCTGAAAAGCTCGCCCTTTCCGCAAACGGAGACTGTGCAACGATTGAAGTGACCTTTTTGCACCGGGTAACTACAACAGAATCGTTCCAATGAAAGCCCAACGCCTGCCAAAACGTTCGATCCTCCCCGCCGCGAGATAAGCGTGCGCGAGTGAGCACCGCCCCCCTCCTTTGCATGGGGCATAGTACACGTGGTAGATGAGAGCGCGCGCCACCCCGTCATGATTAGTCGTGTTGATGTGGCGACGCGCGCTCATTGCACCAATTTGCTAGAAATGCATCAAACACAGTAGCCCCCCCCCCCCGATATGTCCGTCAACTGTGGTAAGTGGTAGATATAAATAGCTTGCTGTTCGAACATTCAAGAAGGTGCTCCTTGGTCACTCAGTGAGTAGCGCCTCGTATCTGCGACTCAGAGGTCCCACGTTCGGTTCCGCGTACTCGAGTCTTATTCTCGATTATTTTTCTTTCTTGCGTTTTTATATAAAAAGATACGTATACATACGGTGAGTGACAGTGACGCTGACGCTGGCGGCAATATACAGCCGGGAGCGTCCATATAATATTGCTACCTACTTCTAGTAGTAGGTCGTATGCCAAGGTGAAGGCTCACACCACAGAGAAGAAAGAAGTGCGCGTGGACCCCCGCTCTGGCAAACAAGCCCAACCGACGCGTTTGGTTAGAGCCCTGTTGCTCGGACATCAATAAACCTTGTCGACACCCCCTATAGCGACGTAACAATTGGTAGAGGTGCTGGGTAGCCCCTCACGGATGTTTCAGACCCCTCCTGGAAGCGGCACCACAAGCCCAGTGCGAATCCACACTCCCGTTCATAGGACAAGCCGCAGGATCAGGGGATTGCCACCCGAAACTGACCCTACAGTTCACACCAGTATGATGAGCACGTCCATTCAAACCACTTTAATAGGTACGGGAAACCCCCCGGTGACTCGGTACACCCTCGAAAGTCCACAGGTCCCGACACCGTTTCATGGCACCGAGCTCGAAGACGTCGAGGACTGGTTGGTCAACTTCGAGCGCGTGGCTGCTTTGAACGACTGGAACGACGCGGCCAAACTACGGCGTGTGTACTTCTATTTGGAGGATGGAGCACGTACCCGGTACGTGAATCACGAGGAACAGATGACATCGTGGCCCGAATTCCGCCGCCGGCTGTTGGACACTTACAGAAGTGCTGATCGCCACGAACGAGCGGAGCGAGCGATCCAGGCCCGCATCCAGATGCCCAACGAAACTGTCATGACCTATGTGGAAGATATGACGCGCCTGTTCCGACGGGCTGATCCAAGTATGACAGAAGAAAAGAAGTTGCGTGATCTGATGCGGGGAGTTAAGGAGCGGCTTTTCGCTAGCCTTTAACGGAGTCCTCCGAACACGGTCGCCGAGTTTTTGTCTGAAGCCGTCACGATGGATCATACAGGGTGGATCGATGCTTCAGCATCGATCCACCCTGTATGAGCGGCAAGTGAACACGTTCACTGCTCAAGTTCTCACGACTTTTGGGAGCAACACCGAGTGTCTGCGCGACCTTATCCGCTCTATAGTACGCGAGGAGCTGCAAAAGGCTGCCACACCACCATTACCTACGGTGAGTTCTATTGCAAGTATCGTCAAGGACGAGCTGCATCATGCCCTGCGTGACCCTGTGAGTCTGGATAACGCCACACCCGCCCCGGCTGACTACCACCGTGCGACTTATGCGGAAGCCTTAAAGCGCCCAGCTTCCTCTTCCCCGCTGTTTGTTCAGGCACCTCCTACCGTTTCACTTCAGTCGGCACAGCCTCTACGATACTACGAGTACACACGCACGCCGCCACCCCTCGTTTACGCCAACCCTGTGCATCTTGCGGAACAACCAGCACACTACCTTGACGACAGACGTGCTTCGCCTCGGAAATCTGATGTTTGGTGCACTCCTGATCACCGACCTTTGTGCTTCCACTGCGGTGAAGCGGACCCTTTGTACCGCCAGTGTCCATACCGCCGCCTCCGGCTGCGCGGCTTTTCAGTATATTCAGCACCTTTTCGGTATATCCAGCGACCCCGGGACATTGAGGATTACCTGACTCAACAGCGCATGCCACCGCCTTCTGGACGGCAGCCGCGCTCACCGTCGCCGAGGCGCTTTTCATCTTCGCCACAGCGCCATGCTGGCGCACGGTCCCCCAGTCCCTGCCGGGAAAACTAACGCAAGCGACCCTCGGAGGCGAGGTCGCTGGCAGTCGACGTGCTGAAGACCTCCGATCGACGCTAACAGTAAAGGGTGTGGATTCGACTGAGCGATATGTGCGGCTTTCTCTGGATATACCGGTGCTGATAGACGGCTATGCAGTAGGTGCTTTAGTTGATACCAATCTGACAATTCTATACTAAGCGGGAAAATGACCAGACTACTAAAGAAGGTAATCACACCCTGGCATGGCTCTGTGATTCGAATGGCTGGTGGCTACACCACCTCTCCGCTTGGAACCTGCACGAGTAGAGTTCGGGTCTGCAGTTATACTTTTGTAGCAAGTTTCCTTGTGCTCCGTGAATGTTCACGCGACGTTATTCTTGGTGTTGACTTCCTGCAGGAGTATGGAGCTGTCACTGACCTTCAAGATAATTGCATCACTTTCTCAGCCGACTGAGCAACCGACAAGCAGGACGACCAACAACGTGCCGACATTCTTCGTGTTTCTGCTGAAAGTATAACGCTTCCTCCAAGAGCCAGTGTTTTTGTCGACGTCACATGCTGTAGATTGCGAAATGGTGAAGCGATTGCAGAAAGTAATTTTGAACATCTGCTGACTCAAGGTATTTGTGTGGCTAGGAGTATCATACAGCTACGTGATGGCCGATCTCAACTGCTCGTTACAAATTTCAGCAACGAACACCGACACCTTTTTCGTGGCACTTCGTTAGCGTTTGCAGATGAATTAGGTACCGTTCCCATCTGCTTCTCGTCGGACGCAGTGGAGGCCGCCGATACGTCGCTAAACAATATCGATAATAATTCTAACCTCACCCCAGAAAACCAGACAGCACTGCGAAAACTCTTGCTTGAATTCAAGTCATGCTTCGCTGCTTCCTCTTAGGTGCGCCAGACTTCGATCCCTAGGCACAGAATCATCACTTACGACGACGCCCGCCCAGTACACCAACAGCCTTACCCTGTGTCAGCGAAGGAACGAGAAGCCATTCGTACGCAAGTTCGAGAAATGCTTGACGACGGCATCATCGAGCCTTTCAACAGTGCGTGGTCCTCTCCGGTCGTCCTAGTCAAGAAGAAAGACGGAACGCTATGTTTTTCCGTCGATTACCAGAAGTTGAACAGCGTGACTAAAAAGGACGTGTACCCGCTGCCACGCATCGATGACTTGTTAGACAGATTACGCCGCGCCCACTATTTTTCCTCTTTGGATTTAAAAAGCGGGTGCTGGCAGATCGAGGTTGACAAGCGAGATCGCGAGAAAACGGCCTTTGTTACGCCTGATGGCCTGTATGAATTTCGAGTCCTTCCTTTTGGTTTGTGCTCAGCGCCCGCAACCTTCCAGCGAATGATGGACACTGTGCTTACTGGTCTGAAGTGGCAAACTTGTCTCGTATGCCTTGATGATGTTGTTGTTTTTCCTGAAACCTTCCAGCAACATCTTCATCGCCTCAGGAGTGTGCTACAGGCTATTCAATCAGCAGATCTTACACTCAAACCGCCGTTGTCTGGATAGGTTGTCTTGAGAGTCAATGGTTTCGGGTACTGATGTTTAATGTAGTTTTCTTCCCAGGCGACACCTGTAGTTTGATCCCAGTCGAGGCCGTGGTGCGTTTTTTCTACGTGTACTAGGGCACTAGAATTGACTTTTTTATACAGGCTTGTGTAAACGCCTCTGACATGCGGTAGAGTTCTACACGCTGCAGTCAAATGACTGTCAGTCTCTCCTCCACCTTTTTTTTCTTTTCCCTCTCTTCCCTCTTTCTCGTCTTTCTTGTCCCCTTCCCTAATCCCCCAGTGTAGGGTAGCCAACCGCAAGTCTTTCTGGTTAACCTCCCAGCCTTCTCCCTTTTGTTGCTTCTTCCTCCTCCTCTATAATCAACGTCAATTACGTGCTTTTTAGACATCGCTCGAAAGCTTCTCTTTCACCCACATAGACCTAAGTGCCTTTGCACGAAGAATTTTAAATACAATGCCAGGAAACTTTTCTTTCTTTAGTTTGTCATTGACGCTGACAGGCTCATGACATAGCTTGTGGCTCGGAATATGGACAACTTGCACATTATATCCACACAGGACACGTGATAATGCTTTGCTGATGCTGGGAACGCATGGAGATCAGGCGCGACGCTGGTCGAGGGAAGCAGGTGGCTAATCCTGGCGCAGGGCTCGTTATTCGAATGAAGCAATAAAACTTCTGGGTTACCTGAATGCGCAGAGTTCCCGTCGGATGCACGCTAAGTCGGAATCGAAGTCTGGCTTGCTGTAAATTCTTTGCGCAATTTTTCTTTAGGAAAATGCCACAGACTGTTAGTGCCTTACAGGGTTAACCGACATGAAAGGAAAATAACCACTACTATGTATGTCCTTGTTATGAACTTTTAACGACAGACGCTGTCGATGCCGCTGTACCACTACGGCAAAAAGGTAGACGTCCAGAACTCTTCTCTCCCACGGTGAATCGGACGGCTTCCTCAATGCTATTCAAGTGGTTGGTGAATGTGGACAAGGTATTCATTTTACATAATTCAAAGGCAGTCATCAACGTATCGGAAGAATACTTTCCTAGGATGGTGGAAAGATGCTAGATCCCGGCTTTCCATTGACTCCATGCCAGGTTTGCCGCCTTTATGGAGATCGAAGCACACATAGGAGATTAATGCAGCTGCTAGAGTGCTACAGGCACATAAGTAAAAAAGAAAACGACGTCGAATAGCACCATGATTTCATCGTCATCCATAGTGAAGTGGCGCATCTTGGCATTGAAGTCCTGCGAGTTGCGGATGAACGTGCTTCTTTGCAATGTTCGTCCGAAATCATAAGAAGAATGCGAAGATGTTGTAATGGCTGATGCAGGTTCAAATTTGGTATCGCAAACCATGGCTTTAGGATATAATAAAGGTGTCGCAGAGTTGATCGTGGCACAGCAATGATCTGTGCCAGTAGCTGTGCACACAAACATAGACTCTCTGGAAACTTGCAAATTTCGAGCTTCAAGGCCCCAATGGAAATGAAAGTTGCAAATTTATTTTCAGAACAAGTCGAAATTTTACACTTTTAACTTGCTATTTACTAAGTGCAATGCACTTTCATATTTAGTGAGCTTTTAGTTAAGTGAACTGTTTCTTTAGGTCATTGGAAGTTCACTCACGTGAGAGTTGGCTGAATTTATTTACTAAGGCGAATGACTTATACAACTCATCAACCACGAAATTTTACAGACGTCCCACTGCAGCGTCACTAGTCAGCAGCGTATACACTGTAGGTGCAAAAGAGCATTATTAAGCACTTTCAGTTGACCATCATGCACATCTCTCATGCCGTGTTCGCTTCTCTCACGACGTACAACTCAGTCGAGCCCCCTGACCTATCGCACTTGCGATATACGTTAGTGCGCTCGAATTAGTTGCACGTAAACTGCATATGTGGTAGGCTATAACTGAATGCAGGAACAGCGCAACCTAGAAGTAGTTACTTCGTAACTACGGAAGCGAAAAAAAAAACAAGGACAGAAAAGAGCGCTGAAAAGAGCGCTGAAATGGGTTCAATTCATGAGAGGACCAAATTATTATATCATCAAACGAAATCAGTGAAAGGCTAAAAAAATTACTCGCCATACGAACTTCTAGATATTTGAATGATTATCTTATCAGTTTGCAGTGTCAATCACAAGTGCTTTATTAACTGGTGATGCATGTCTTCGTAACTTTTCATGAATGCCTCTGTCCGATTAAACCGACTTACGAGATGCCGAAGGATGCCAGCATCCACTTCCTAGATCTACTTATTTTATTATCACATGCAGTGGATCACTCATGAAGTCGTTACAAGCCCCCTTCGCTGTTGGTTTATCCTTCTGACCTAGTGGGCTCTCAGCAACTCATTGAGAAGAGATGTGACAAAGTCGTCTTTGTCGCACTGTTTAAAGTCACACTACCTACACGTTTCGCAAGGTGGTCTCCTGATAAACTCGAAATGCCGAAAGAGAGAAATGTACCTGTACCTTTTGCTCATTTTGATGGCTCAGGCAACGCACCGAAAATGCCAACGTAGGGGCGACGAGAGCGACAACACACGACCGATTGCTCTTAAAGCGAGACCAACTAGTGGTCGTACCATATATGCACTCTGTATCTAGTTGTCTCAGGAAAATAGGACAATGTAATGTGCAAGAGAGTTTATCAGCGACGCCAGGTAGTAGGCAAGCAGCCGGTACGGACAGATATTCTCGAGCAGTCTAGCGTTCACAGCTCGTGCACACACTCGCGCTTCGCACTCATAGATGGTCCCACTAGTCAGTGTCTTGCGAATTCCCCACTACAATACCCCGGCGACGAAGACGAGCCATCCTGGCGACTCAAGGTGATGAGTGAACAGGAGGGTCGAAGCAGGGCTTGAGGCGACTGACGTGAACCATCTCATGACCAAGGCGGCACTTGTCCGTGGACAACTTGAGCCGTTCAATCACATAGGTGACAGAAGGGTACTGGTTCCACTAGTCAGTGCCTTGCGAATTCCCCACTACGAATGGATCAACAAGACAACGGTAGAAGAAGCCGACGAAAAAGAGGAGCGCGTTCACCACAATAAATGGAAGCCATCTTAAGCCCGAAGTGTCTTTGTTTTCTACATCACACGTGTAATGTCAAGTTGTCGAATTTGGCGAATAAAAGCTGTCCCGTAAGGAGACGAGGGAAACAAATTGTGTTGAAACACAGAACAATGTTTGCAGACCATGCGCGAAGTGCGGTGTTCATACAGCCTTCCTTGGCTCGCGAGGAGAACTAGGTAGGCAAGATGGGCAGATGCCCAAACGACCACTTACACGAACGCTCCAATAACGTTCATAATGACAATGCTTCCCTCCCCATTGCACGTGTGGGTGCCCTCCGCAGTTCGGTAGGACCACAGCTGTGGGTAAGATAAAAGGTGAGCAAGCGCGCATATTCAGTAAGGCTGTTCAGATGGCGTGAGATAGAAGTGAATGTGTAAGCAAACTATTAGCGGTAGTATCTGACAGGAAGCTCTGCTTCTTAAGAGAAAAATGCCAGATCCCACGTACAGTGAGAATCGATGACACATGTTGATATGTCACTTTAAAATGAGCACAATGTTATGAGGTGGAGGTAAATGATGTCGTACATGACCTCCGTGTCATGATTTTCACGCTTGGATGTGTCGTTTACCTTCGTCATCTATTCACCTCACGTCATATCACATTTAGTGTATGTGAAGCGAGCGAAATAGCCCGCGAGCACACTATGAGCGTGGTATGTTGTCATGTTCTTACATGACACGCGTGTTAAGACTATCATCTTTGCGCCAGTCATATATTTCGTCGTCCATTCACGTCACACAACACCAAATTTGGTATATGTGGAGCTAGCAAAACGGCCGTGAGCGCATCATGGAAGGCCCAATATACTTCAATCTAGCGTTGACACATGTGCACGCTGGGCACAGCGACGCTACGTTAGCAAAACGCGAGCACTCTAGAGTCCGACTCCAAACGCGACCAGCGTCCGTCGGCGCAACCCGACGGCAACCAGTGCGAATTGCGACATGCTGCATTTCGCACCGATGCGTTACGAAGGCAACACCGCGTCTCCCTCTTTTCATGACGGAGGGAAGTCGGACGCGCTGAAACACGCATGCGTGAAAGCAACGCAGCGCGGCTAGTGCCTGAGGAGGGGGCGCTGCAAGCGCGCGATGATGTAGGACGTGCTGCGCTTCGGCTCCGCTGATTTTCGGCTGGAACCACGGGCAACTTCACAGTACCCCGTCAAGACCAGCATCAATCGTTTCGGCTACTCACAGGCAACACGTGGATACCAGTGTCATCCAGGTGGGCCCGTTTTTGACAACTTTACGGCCGATCATCACCCGACCACGTTGGCGACGCCGTTAGGCCCAACGGCGACGCCAACGCCCGGCGGCGTGGGACCGGCTTTCCGAGGCAACATGGACGCTACTCTCATGCAGCGTGGATACGACCCGCATGCCATGACGTGGGAAACGATTCCGATTTCCGAAACGCCAAACTCTGCTTCTTCACCGAGGTTTCGGAGCCAAGCTCTCAACGACGCGGTGGAACGCCGCTCGCAAGCCAACGCCAAGAAGGCGGCGTCCGCCGCTGTTTCGGCATCCGGCACGCCAGCTGACAAGACGCAGCCTCCCGCTTCGCGCGCTGTGGGACGCAAGGGCAAGTTTCTCACCAAATGGAAGCCTCGCCCGTTTCCGAAACCGAGTCCGGACGACTATGTAATAGTCGTAAAGCCACGAGAGTGCATCTCATTGCATGATGCTTTCTCAGAGAACTGGTACGGGACTGCGTTTAAGGCATACCTCGGGCCCAAGCGAGCTGAGACGCTGACGGTTATTCCATCGAGAGAGCAAAATTTGATCGTGATTTACACCCCGGACCCTGACACGGCGGACAAAATGATCGGGGACTTCGTGGTAAACATCGAGCACAGGCAGGTTCTGCTCAACGGGAACCTGCGACAAGATGGTAGCAATGTCTGCCACGGAGTTATTGTAGTCCGCAACACAGATACGACGGAGACGCTCCGAGAGAGCGTACGCTGGAGGTCAGGCACCATCGTCGAGGTGCGTAAATTTGGCACATCGAACAAGGCGCGTGTAACCTTCGCCGGCAAGGAGAAGCCACGCTTTGTTCACTACGACGCAATGCTGATCCCGGTCAAACCTTACTACCGGACGATCCCGGCCTGCGGCAAGTGCGGTGTCGTCGGCCATCGGATGGACACTTGTCCCAACCCACGACCGGATACGTGTGGCCTGTGTGGACAGCAGGTTCCGCTTGTGGAGGAGGGGGTGCGGGCCCCTCATGAATGTGTACCCGTATGTTCTGTGTGTGGTGGAGCACACGCCACAAACTCTCGAGCATGTACGGCCAAGTACCGTAATTCCAAGGTGGCCGCACAACAGGGCAGAAAGTCCAAAAGGGCGTCCAAGAAACGGCGCAAAGATCAGACTCCCAGTGAGCCACCACGCCGGGAAGTCGCCAAGACTGACAAGCCCGCTTCCCCTACTGAAGGAACCGAAAAGCAGCCGACGGCGCAACCATGCGGCGAAGCCAGGCCATGGGCCAACGCCGTGAAAAACGGAAAGCAGGTGGGTGGTACGGGTAGAGCTGCCTCCTCATCCCTCCCTATCATCCCCTCTTCATCGCGTAACGCCGACCAAAATATTATTGCCAAACTTCAGGCACAAATCGAAGCGTTACAGAAAAGACTAGCGGAAGCCGAGGCCAAACAGACCCAACTAGTCTCCCCTCCTCCTCCCCCCGCAGTAGAGGTAATGGAGAGTGAGACCGGGGCGGGGGCGGCAGACGCGGTTGCCGCACTCGAGGCTCGTGTGAACACCCTTTGAGGTCCGTATGGACAGCCGTATAACTGTCCTCGAAACCCAAATCTCAGCGGCTGTAAATGCCGCCATTGCTAAAATGACAGGAACCATCCCTACCCTGATAGCCCAACAAGTTGCGCGTTTCACCAAACGAGCCGGCCCAATTAAGGACGTGTCTGGCCGGTACCCTAAAACGCTTCGACGACAGATCGAATTTGAGGATGATGACAGCTGCTCCGCCTCCGGAATTGAGGACACCCCCCTCCCCGCGAGTGCTGGCTCGGGAGCACCGCCACCGCAATCGCTCGATAACTCCACTGACCATGGCGGGCTCCCTTAGAATTCGGAAGTCCCCACGATCCAATACGGCCACTCCCATCCAAATCACCCAGTGGAATTGTCGGGGCTTTAAGGCTCACACTAAGCGCGCCAACCTCCGGCTTTTCCTCGCAGCATTTCAAAACCTTCCTGCTGTGGTAGCCCTCCAGGAGCCAGGGAGTGCTGCCACACTCACAAACTATACTACGTTTCAGCAGGACCCTTTATCTTGCATCTGCGTGCACAAAAATTATACGGCCAACCTAGTTGATCTCGACCTTAAGCCAGCTTTCTCGTACGTGATGGTGACACTCCTTCCGCTGCGTAAACAGGACCCACCACTGCACGTGCTAAACATTTATTGCTCACCGAAACTAAGCAACATTACATTCGCAGACCTTTTTAGCCGCGCTTTAAAGGCTGCGGGCAGGGACCCTCTGGTGATTGTGGGTGATTTCAATGCCCCCAGCACACTCTGGGGGTATGCACGTGAAGAGAAACGTGGACGTAAATTGGCGGAACTTATGTCCACGCTGGGCCTAACTCTTCACACCGACCCTGCCTACCCAACTCGCGTGGGTAACTCCGTGACCCGGGACACATGTCCGGACCTTACCCTCACAAAAAACATTCAGTATGCGGATTGGGTCAACACTGAAGAGACCCTCGGCAGCGACCACTGCATACTCAACACCACCATTCGCACCTACCCTTTGGCAAGACCCTACGGAGAGGCAAAATTACCCGATTACACGAAGTTTCGGCAAATATACGCCAATTCGACACCCATTGAGGAGCAAGGATACCATGCTTGGTCCCAGCAACTGGTTTCCTCATTACGCTCCACAGAAACACAAATTAAACTCTCCGAGGCGACTCCGGCGGTGGATAACCATCTCCTTCACCTCTGGGAGGCCCGGCGCAGCCTCGTCCGCCGATGGCGCCGGCAAAAACACAACCGAAAGCTCAAAATTCGCATCGCTGAGCTCACCCAGCGAGCAGCAGAGTACGCGGCCCAGCTCGCTGACTCTAACTGGGTGGACCGTTGCAACACGGCCGCTCGACAAATGTCCAGCCGGAGTACCTGGCGCCTCTTCCGCGCCTTGATTGATCCGACCCAAACTCGAACAGAGACACAAAAGCATCTGCAACGAGCATTTCACAGCTTCGACGGAGACACAGCCAAATTGGCATGTAAACTCCGAGACCAATATCTATGCACTCAGCAGGACTCCCAAGGGCCGGCGTACTCGTATGCACGGTACCGAGAACGCGGAGCTGGATCAACTGTTCCAGTTACACGACCTGAAGGCAGCCCTAGCAAAAATGAGGCGAGGAACGGCGCCGGGAAGGGATAAAATTACCGTGAAATTACTTGCCAATCTTCCTGACTCGGCCTACACCATGCTCCTTGCCTACATCAATTCCATTTGGATCGGGAAAACAAGCCTACCAATTGAGTGGAAGACCGCCCTGGTCACCTTCATACCCAAAGCGGGCAAAGCCATTAACACGGACAACCTCCGCCCCATCTCCCTTACTTCTTGTGTGGGAAAATTAATGGAGACGATGGTGCGCGACAGGTTGTCCGCGTTCCTGGAGAGCAAAAATGCATTTGCAGACACCATGTTCGGGTTCCGCCCACACCGGTCCGCGCAAGATGTCTTGCTTCAGCTCGACCATGAGATCCTCGATCCAGTCGAGTATCCCCTGAACGACAAAGTTGTGCTCGCTTTGGATTTGAAGGGGGCCTTTGATAACGTGACCCACGAAATTATTCTAACACATCTCTCACAGGTGGATTGCGGCCAAAACACTTTCAACTATATTAAACAATTCCTCA
The DNA here is from genome assembly GCA_013436015.1 of Rhipicephalus annulatus. Taxonomy (NCBI): domain Eukaryota; kingdom Metazoa; phylum Arthropoda; class Arachnida; order Ixodida; family Ixodidae; genus Rhipicephalus; species Rhipicephalus annulatus. Next base: position 6,894 of record WOVY01013870.1, on the reverse strand, counting down.
CTGACCGACAATCATACATTCGGATTCAGGACATTGAACACGGCCCTTACCGATTAGGCACGAGAGGGACTCCGCAGGGAGCGGTCCTCTCGCCCCTCCTATTCAATGTGGCAATGATGAGACTCCCCGCTCAGCTGGCGAAAGTCGAAGGCATACAGCATGCGCTGTACGCCGACGACATCACCATATGGGCGTCACACGGCTCGGCAGGAGACATGGAGGCAAGCCTGCAGCAAGCGGCGGACATCGTGGATGACTATGCCCGTCGCTGCGGCCTTCAGTGCTCCCCGTCCAAATCGGAATTCGTGCACATACGCCCCTCACCAAAGTGCACCGCAAAGATCGACCTCTCCCTTCACAGCGGACCAATACCCGAACGCGATGAGATTAGAGTACTGGGGCTTTTTATACACAAAAATCGCAGAGCAGACACAACATTGGCCAAATTGCGTAAGGTGGGGGACCAGGTGGGCCGGATGGTCCGCCGGGTTTCCAACAAGCGCGGGGGGTACGATGCAAAGATGCCTTGCGGCTGGCGCATGCATTCGTAACCAGCCGAGTCCTGTACTCGGCTCCATACCTCCACCTACGCAAATCCGACGAGAATGCACTCGAAGTCATTCTCCGCAAAATCTACAAGCGCGCCCTCGACCTTCCTGTCAGCACCTCTAACCAGCGCCTTTTGGGCTTGGGAATGGTGAACACCTTCAAGGAGCTGAGAGAGGCGCACTTGACAAACCAATATACTAGACTCTCTAAAACACCGTCGGGTCGCCGCCTCCTTGCCCGGCTACACATCAATCACTCAATACACACGGAAGAGCGCGTACGGATTCCAGAAGTTTGGCGATACTCCTTGCACGTGCGCCCTCTTCCGGCTAACATGACCCGAGACGACTACACTGGCCGACGCCTCGCGCGGGCGGAAGCCTTGGCTCGACACTACGGCCACAAATTCGGGGTATTCTACGTGGACGCCTCCGGCCCGCACCACGGTGGTTGGTATACGGCTGCGGTCGTCCACGAAAAACACCGTTGTAAACGGACTCACATTCCGTGCACATAACATTACGCACGCGGAGGAGATCGCCATCGCACTAGCCGCCGCAGATCAGGACTCGAGGGTCATAATCACCGACTCAAGGGGTGCCTGTCGCAATATTGAACAGGGATACATTCCGTACCGTGCTTATAAAATACTGCAGAACAGCAGCTACCTAGGTGCCCCCGCACACCGAACGATCATATGGGCTCCGGCTCACACGGGCCTCGATGGTAATGAGACGGCCGATGCCGCTGCCCGCGCGCTCACTCTCCGGGCACCATCCTCGTCCCCTACCGATCCGGAACTCGAACCCAATCCTGCCTACACCTTTAAGGAGATCACACAATTTTATCAATCCGGCCATAACGTCTATCCTAAACCCTGTAAGGGCCTCACGAAGGCGGAGGAGCGAATCCTCCTTCGCCTTTATACTAAAACTCTATTGTGCCCGGCAATCATAAAACACTTTGACCCCGCTTGCACGGGGAAGTGCCCACATTGTGAGGAAAGTTCCTCTGACATTTTCCACATGGTGTGGGCATGCCAAAAAACCCCAAATCTTACCCCACTACCCAACCCTTCGCGGGAGGACTGGGAGGCAGCCCTGCTCGGCTGCTCTGACCTGACGGCCCAACGGGCCCTGGTCGAGCGTGCCCGGGCCGCGGCCAACGCCAATGGGCTCCCGTAAGAGGGAGCCCACCTAGTGTTTGTACGGGGCGGCCCCTTCAGGACCGTTCCCACACTCCCTGTAAATAACATCTGTAAATAAATGTTTTTCAGCAGCAGTAGTGCCTGAGAGTATATGGCAGGACCAGCGCCTACCTTAGCAACGCCGGCATCACGCGTCGAAATGAACGCTGGTGAGCACGTGCACCGCGTCATGTCGAAATCTATCGGTGCCTTGACTGTGGCATGAAGTCACGTTCTGAATGACACGCTTTGCATGATTATTATGTTTGCATCGGTCACATACCTCCGCAATCTATTGTCATCACGTAATACCATACGAAGCTAGCAAAACCTGACTACATGCGTGCGGCATGTAGTCAGGTTGTTACACAACACGCATGTCGTGATTATCATGTTTGGATGTGTCATTTACCAATATAATCCGTTCGCGTTGTGTAATACCGAGTTGGTACATGTGAAGCTAGTGAAACGGCCGCGAGAGCATCATGAGCGTAGCTTGAAGTCATGTTGTTACAAGACACGTATCTCATTGGCAACGGCGACAGTGCAACGAAGCATCGCTCTTGTACTTACGCACGATTTTCTACTACGCAGTTATCCGAGCTTCAACGCATCCGACAAGGATCCGTGGACATCAGCCGCTTTATCGTGGAAGCAAGCCTGCTGCGCTGTCTCTGACGACACGTGTGGAACGGCGGTCATCAATCTGTCTTCGCATTGCGGAGATACTTACACTGGTGCTCCGCTAGAGGGCTTCACATCGGCTGCCATCATCATATAAAGAAGCCGAGGCTCACGGTTGGACACCATTGGCAACGGCGACAGTGCAACGAAGCATCGCTCTTGTACTTACGCACGATTTTCTACTACGCAGTTATCCGAGCTTCAACGCATCCGACAAGGATCCGTGGACATCAGCCGCTTTATCGTGGAAGCAAGCCTGCTGCGCTGTCTCTGACGACACGTGTGGAACGGCGGTCATCAATCTGTCTTCGCATTGCGGAGATACTTACACTGGTGCTCCGCTAGAGGGCTTCACATCGGCTGCCATCATCATATAAAGAAGCCGAGGCTCACGGTTGGACACCATTGGCAACGGCGACAGTGCAACGAAGCATCGCTCTTGTACTTACGCACGATTTTCTACTACGCAGTTATCCGAGCTTCAACGCATCCGACAAGGATCCGTGGACATCAGCCGCTTTATCGTGGAAGCAAGCCTGCTGCGCTGTCTCTGACGACACGTGTGGAACGGCGGTCATCAATCTGTCTTCGCATTGCGGAGATACTTACACTGGTGCTCCGCTAGAGGGCTTCACATCGGCTGCCATCATCATATAAAGAAGCCGAGGCTCACGGTTGGACACCATTGGCAACGGCGACAGTGCAACGAAGCATCGCTCTTGTACTTACGCACGATTTTCTACTACGCAGGTTAGTAATAATAACCCGCTTTCCTTGCGTTTGCACTGCCGTTGTACTGTCGTCGCTGCCATAATTTTCGCTTATCATTTTCTGCGTCTAATCGTGTTGCACATATCTGTACTGCCTTGCTCGATTTTGGGCAATGCCTACTACTGCTGAGCTGAGCAAAAAAATTCTTGATCTTGAGGCTAGACTGAACGAATGTCCTGATGATTTGGTTGATGCCATCTTTAACAAGTTCATCGTCAAAGCACAGCTATCAGGTGTGAACTTCGCTGACATCAATAAACAAATAGGTGAGCTGGTAGCTACTGCCGAGTACGTGAATGGTGTCGTAGAAGTTTGCAGAGAGATAACGCCTCTCTGATTGCTGAGAACAAGGCGTTAAAAGCACAAAATGCGGCATTATCTCTGAAAGTCTCACAATGGAGCAATATCCAGGATTAATAACGTCGAGATCAAGGGAATCCCGGTGACAGGAGGTGAAAAACTGCGTTGCGATTATGCAAGCTATAGGTGATAAGATTGATTGTAAACTGGCACCCACTGATCTCGACGTTGTTCACCGTGTCTCGACCGTGAAGCTGGCGCAAGAATTTGCTAGCCCGCTTCAACTCTCGTACGAAGAAATCAGAATTCCTAAGCAAGGCTCGGAAGGCCAAACTGCACCTGAATGATATTGAATTATCCGGAGTCACCAACAAACCAATCTACATTAACGATCACCTCACCCCCGAAAATAAGGCGCTATTTTCTCAGGCACTAGCTCTAAAGAAGTCCAACAACTGGAAGTTCTTGTGGACAGACAACTGTCAGATAAAGGCCAGACGGACTACAGAGAGTAAGGTGCTCCGCATCACTTGTGAAGCCGACCTATCCAAAATCTGTTAGAAATTCACTATAAATTCTGATTTACTCCTTTGTTTCACTTAGGTCGATTCACCTATGGCTGCTTATTTTTCTACAGACAATCTTAACAGGTTTCTTTCGCCTACGTTCCACTCAGCGATTCATATTAATGCAAGAAGCATCCGGAAGCATTTCGACGATATACAACTTCTTTTATCCGCTCTTGACAACCCTTTTTCACTTATCGGTATCTCTGAAACCTGGCTTAGCGATGACGACAAAAATCTATTTGATCTTCCTTCGTATAAGTCTGAATATTCGCATAGAGCAAACAACAATCATGGTGGCGTTGCTGTTTATATCAAGTCGAACGTACACTATAATCGACGATACGACATAGAGTTAGATGTCATTGATTGCGAAAGTGTTTGGGTTCAACTTAACTACGATTTTCTTAAACTTGACAACAAGAGTTTCATCTTTGGGTGCATTTATCGATCCCCATCTTCATCAGTGAAAAATTTCTGTGAAGCCCTCCAAAACGTAATGCACACATTGGCTCTCAATCACGCAAATGTAGTGATCATGGGTGACTTTAATATTAATTTGCTTGACCTTTCTTCTCCTAGTTCTTTGAATTACTCCAGTGTTTACCAGAGTTTTGGCTACGAATGTTTAATATCCATTCCCACACGCTGCATCAATAACGGAAGTACCCTGATCGATCATGCACTCTCTAACTTATCTGTAGTACCGGATGCAGGGGTTCTTAAGGTCGACATCAGTGACCATTACCCGATTTTCGTGCGCTTCAACTGCCACGCTACGCCAACTAGCATATCTTTCATTAGGCAACTTCTAGACAGGGAGTCGTTCATTCACGATGTTATGTCCACTGACTGGTCCACACTAATACGCTTAGATGATCCACAAATGGCCTTCACAGAATTTTCATCCATATTATTGTCCTATATTCAGCGCCATACTCAGGTTATAAATGTAAAAAAGTTTACGCCCAGTCCTCAGAACCCTTGGATTACTGAAAAGTTATTGAAGCAGCTAAGAGCCAAAGAGAACCTTTATAGAAAAACAAAACGAAAACCTTTTAATATAAACCTGCTTGCACGTTACAAAAGACTTTGCAACACCCTTACATTACAACTGAAAAATGCTAAAAAACAATATTATGAACGAAAGGTTAATGAAGCTGGTTCAAACATAAAGAAAAAGTGGGAAATTGTCAACTCTTTTTTGAACAGGAAGGGCTGTCTCTCTAGCATCACCACCATTAATTATAAAAATGTTAAGTATGATAGCCCGTTAGAGATTGCTGAAGCTTTCAGTGACTACTTCTTTAACACTGACGTCATCCCTGATGCTGATTATCAGCTTCCCCTTCTCGTCTGCCACAATCATTCTTCTTATTCCTACCAATGTCAGGAAGTACATGATGTCATTCGAAACCTGAACACAACAAGTGCTGGCCCTGATGGTATTTCCCCAACAAAACGTAAAAATAATTGCACATGCGGTTTCTGATATTTTATCACCATAATTAACTTAGCTTTTCAAAACTGGTATTTTCCCTGTAGAATTGAAAAGTGGTAAAGTTGTTCCTGTGCTTAAAAAAGGGGACCGTACACAAAATTTAATATCGACCCCACTTTGAATCATACCTTTTCTTTAGCAAAGTATTCGAAAAAATTGCTCGAAAAATCGCCGACCAAATACCTCCCATAACTTTCAGGTTCTTTCACTTCGCAATTTGGTTTCGTCAAGACTATTCTACTGAACTCGCTCTGTTATCTTTAACCGAAAAGCTAAAGAGAGCAATAGATAGGGGCTTATATGCAGGTTCTGTTTTCATGATTTTACCAAAGCATTCGACACTTATCAACCACTACATTCTTTTCTTGAAGCTTGAAGCCATCGGCGGTAACTGGTCCTGCACTAATGTTATAAAAAATTACCTACTCAATAGAAGTCAAGTTGTAAGTCTGTCAGGTTTTCAATCTACACCGAAGGTAACAAATATTGGAGTCCCTCAAGGTTCTATCCTCGGCCCCACTTCTCTTCATAATCTATATCAATGACCTACCAACTTCGCTTACCACTTCAGAGTCCTTACTTTACGCAGATGACACAACAATTATTAACACTGATAAAGGCCTCCGATCTCTGACACAGAAATTAAATAATGATCTTTCAAGCTTGACTGCTTGGTGTTTCCATAATAAGCTACAAATCAATCCACCAAAACTAAGTTCGTTGTTTTTCACTCTCACCAACGTGAACATAATCATATCCCGCCAATATTTATAAATCAATTTGCAATTGAAGCTGATGAGGAGGCCACTTTCTTGGGAATACAACTTGACCGCAACTGAAATTTCATTCGCACATTGCTCTCCTACGACGAAAATGGCTTACGGCATACGTGTTCTGCTCTCAAGCCCGTGATATATTTTCCCAACCTACATTACTTTCATGTACTACGCTTTATTCATTCTCACCTATTACTGTATCACATCCTGGGGCCATACTTACAGTAGTCATCTTGTTTTCCTCCAAACTATGCAAAATCAATCTATTAGAATACTACCCATAGTCACATCGCTGTAATGCTATAGCACTCCTACAAGCCAACAACCTCCTTACGGTCTGTGATACTTTCAAATACAACTAGGATATTACTGTACAAGCAACATCACCAATCTGCTTCCTGTGTCCATATCCCTCCATCTAATCTAGTGAATACAACCCTGACTAGGTTTGCCCCACAATCGGAATTAGATCTTACCCAGCGGGTTCGAATAATTATGGGAAACAAACAATTTACTTCAATGGAATCCATTTCTGGAATACTATACCTCCTGCAATCAAAA
>WOVY01013869.1:55000-172740 GCA_013436015.1 Rhipicephalus annulatus | reverse complement strand
ATTAAACTTACACGGTTTTCCCATACTGCGAATAGGATATCTTTGTTTCCTTGGGGTTAATGCAGGAGTCGGACAACCTGTATAAATAGTTTTACTTTGGTGTTAAAGTCTCTCAGCAAGCCAGCCCCAGCACAATGGACATTATCCCAGCGAGTCAACACAGTCCCACGCGACTCTGCGTCCTGCATGCAGCCTAAATCTAAAAAATCACTGGATGATAATTCACTCACCTTTCACGTTCACGTGCTCTATGATTAGGTAAAAAATCATTTGATATAGTGCAGTGTGAGTTATCCTTGTAGTCTATCCCTTTCTTACAATAAAAGCTCGTTAACCCGGATCTCACGGGACCGGTAAAAATGTTAACTGAGTTCAGAATTATCAGAAACAAAAGGAAAATGTGCTCGGCACAGACAAACCTTTATTTCATGAAAAACTGCGTCACCTTTGTCTGGCTCGTCATATAATAGTGCTGAACGATCTTCTTCAACTCCCTGTGGTGGTGGTATGCCCTCTTGCTGTCATGAAAACTTATGCAGAACTCCGCGAGGACAGCGAAGGCTTCGGCAGCCTCCTGCACAGTGTGATATCACATCGGCTCATCTTGAATGTCATCATTGGAACAGTGATTCTAACCTTTTCAAGCACTTTCGATAATATGTCATCATCAGTCAGCAAACCGGCAACGACCACACCACCAATAACACGCCTGAGAATGTAATGACGTTTCTATGTCAAAGCGCCAACTCGCCCAACAGTTAATTGTCTTGATGTACTCGAGCTGCACACGCTATGCGCAAAGTCAGAACGCAAGGAAATCAGCAGCGTAGGCGTCGCGGGAAATCGGGTAGCGGCAGCTGCGCAAACTGTCCCGTCGTCCGCGAATGAGGCATCATGTTCGGAACATTTCACAGACGCTGGATGTACTGGTGGTTCAAGCGCTTCTGCCTGGTGGTGACTAGTGCCATCTGGCAACTTCCCTTCTCATTCACTATCATCATGATCATATTCTGCTGCTCTTCTTTGAGTTTGGGTTTCTCCAAAACTCCGGTTCTGCCCGGGGGAGCCGGGACTCAATTCTTTCAATAATCGGAATTGGTTACTGAAAGCATGGAGCCGCCGATAGCTCTCTCTGGAATCGTCCGAGTCATAGAGTTATTAACTTTATGGTCTGAGTTAACCAGCGCGCATCTAAGTCTCTCTGAATCAACGAGCATTGGATACAGTTGAAGTATACACAGTTGTGCCGGGACTGCGCCACATATCCAAGTTAACCAAATTTCCGGGATCCGGATAAACGAGCTTTTACTGTTTTTGTTTATTCACAATAAATTGACATCACGGTGAACCATGCAGCTGGAGAAATACGCAACTGGCAAATATACATGCACAAATGGACCCGCAGACATAATCTTTCAGAAAACGTATGTTAAGCAAACGTGTCCTTGCATATAAAGGTATTAAAACTGGTGCACATGCCTTCAAGCAGTTGTTGTCTGCTTGTTGTCTGCTGACGGCAGCAGGCTGCCTTCACTCAGTCATCAGATAGACTGGGTTTATCAAGTCCAGCTTACTTGATATTCTACTGGAAGCGTAGCATTAACTAAGCAGCGCTTTCGAGCCCTCAAGCCTAACGTCTTCCGAAACTGCAAGGCACCTATGCCAAACTCAAACTCACAATGTCAAGCGCTGTTCTCTTACAATGTCCTTAAGACTGCCCTAGCCGTCACCCGTCAAGCCACGTTCACCCGCAAGCTTAGCGTGATCGTTCACACGACCTAAGGCTCCAGCATCACCAATTGTGCTAAAGCAAGGCCGCATGGCTGTTTCGAGTTAGTCCAAGACGGCTTCTACTATCGTGCCCATTCCGCTATTACATTAGTGCGCCAAGCCCTCCTGCACAACAACCTCGCTACCCTCACGATCACACAACAACCTCAATGCTACTGGCCCTTGCGTTAGTTTGCACCTAACTGCTTTACAACCAATTAGTGTTTCCTCGACCGAATTTCTAATACGTTCCACAGTGAGTAGTGCAACCTTTTCAGGGTCCCTATCTCAGCCACGCCACACGAACAAGGTGAGGCTCCTAAAGATATTTAAAACAAGAGCTTAGTCCTGGCAGGCTCGCCATACTATTGTAATAAAAATTATTCTTTATTGGGGCTAAGGTTCGTCACGCTTGTTTTCCGTGCCGTGTTAGGAGAAATGGACTGAGAGAGACGGCGCGATAATAACACACGACGTTTATGACAGATCACGGAAACTAAACATAGAAAACACTGAGGCAGAAAAGGTACATACAATGCAACAGAGAGAACTAAGCTTGGTCAAAAAAATGACTAATTAGAGTTCAAGTAAGAGTGTTCGAAAACCTGAGGGCCAGATCGGCGGTACGAGAGACGCCGATCACGTGCAGGGCAGGAGGTGGTGGAAAAGCGCTGCGGAATGCGCTCACTTCTCGATGGGCGACGCTCTGGTGACGACGGCGTTTGACGGTGTGGGTGCGACTACGGAGCAGTCAACCCCGCATCGAAGACGTGATGCTCCAAGCGTGAAATGGCCAGCCCGTCCAGTGAATAGCTTGCGTCGAGACGCGATGCTTGGCGCAACCGTGACCAATAGCCAGGCAACGTTCATCGTTGTGCCGAACGGCCTGACTATGAAGACGCCTCGCGGAGATCCGCGATGCCCTCGGCAAGGAAGAGAACAGCAGGCCAGGCCACGCCCCGAGATCCAGTACTCGTGCCGGCAACGCCGCCCCAGCTGGTAGTCGGACAGCAGTAGCATGGACAGCCGCGTTCCCTGGCCGGAACCTGGATCGCCTGCGTCCGACGCTTTGGCCCGCTGTCTTCCGTCTGCCGCTGCTTCGGCTCGTCCCCCAGCCACAAAGCTTACCGCCGCGTAATGGTCACCACGTGGCCCAATCGTGGCACGCCACCTCTATGAGCCACCACAGGTCATCAGCTGATTGGGTGATCTCACGCTCACAGTTGGCTCGAAATCACACGCGCCTTGCCCCGCACTTCCGTCGTTGTCGTCGTTTTCGTCACTCATCACAGGAGCAATAATCTGAAATGTTTAAGTGTGTCTTTCCTTCTTTAAATGGGCGCAACGAAACAAAGAACGACTCTTCGTGTATTCGTATATTGTGTTTTCCTGGTACCAAACCCACCATGATTGCTGTGAGAAGGCACTTGGTAAGAGCACCAGTTTGAAATGTGATGGCGATGCTGTATAAAACTTTCGCGCCAGCCGCCGTGGCGCCGTAGAAGTAGTCGGCATCCGATTAGAGCCTATGTAGTCACTAATCGGTAAATTGAAGTACAACACCGCCTCTTGAAGCAGGCAGAGAAAGAACGTACCAAACCAAAATTTTGGTGAGTGAGGGCTCTAAATATGAAAAAAACACTGGAATCTGTGATATATTATCCAGAGCTTTCGGAAAGAAATTAAAAAATAAAACCTTGACTTTGATTTCATCACCTATTAACAAACCGATTTTGTTTGAAATAACGGACACTTAATGTTTTAAGACTACGTTTACTTAGTCAAAATCAGTTATTTATTTCACATTACCTTTAAAGTGTCTTTTCAAAGGACCCATGTATGCTTGTGACCTTTTAACTTTATATTTTGTAACTTTCTTCCTGGTGCCGCCATATTTAAATTGTAAACCATAAAATATATCGCATAATTAGTGATTATGTGGTTAATTGTCAAATTAAAACATCAATTCGAAACGCCTGCCTAAATTAAGTCTACTCAAATCTAGAGTTACTGTATGCTACCTTTGGATACTTGAGTACCACCTCTGATGGAATTTGTCACTTGCACCCTCAATGATCAAGCGCACTCAAATGTGCAAAAATTATCTTTTTAAAGGAAAGCCAACACCACAGCGATCAAGCTGAGTTCATAATGTACTTAGTTGACGTTCTGTTTTGTTTTTGTTCGTTTTTAGGGAACGTCAGCGGTGCTAGTGTGGCGCGGCGTGGTGACTCAGTGCTGCGTAGTCCACACATTCGACTACAGGCGGAATGTGCCGACAGTTCCATATGACTCGCTACTTAATCTAGCGTTACAGTACGTTCCGAAATGCGCTCCATCTTAGACGTCAGGCCTGACTGACATATGATTATGATGTGTAGTTATCAAATATCATTCAATATTTTTGCGATTTGAGTGATAGAAACTGCGTTTATATTCTTTTGCGTACACTCGTCGATATACATCCAACGGGACAGAACGATAGAATTTTGAGCGAGGGAATGTTTGAATATTCAGCCACAGGCCTATCAAAACAGTATAACTCAGTTCAGGCACCGTGCAGCATTGCAATAGAGGCCTCACCGAGTGTTTACTTTATGCCACAGCTGCGTAGATAAATGCCGAAAACTCTCGTTTGCTTGCGTTATTTGTAATACACGGAATGATAGTTCCAGCAGTCGTTTTACGAGCTACCTACTTCATCTTTTAAAGTGATGTATCAAAACAACCTGGAACGAACGATTTGTGGAACTTATTTTTTCGGTAATCCTGTACACAATTCTCAACAAATTAAGTGAAGGTTCTCTTGTATCGTGTTCAAAAAACAAAAGTATATACATGTATATAACTTCCTATGGGGACTCTCATCGAACAAGCTATGGCACCAGTATTATTCAAAGGAATTATTTGTTGGAATTCTGTTTTTTTTTTGAAGTGAATGTCATTGCACTAGCGGTGGGTTACGGACGAGCGAGATAGCGTACAACGCCGCTAGGGAACGTCAACTCCGACACTCGGAAGAGGTGGCTTGCCCGCATGACGTGGACGCCTCTGCGGGCGAGATGGCAGATGTATGAGCAATTCTGCCACCTTACAGCAGCATACACAGTGATCATCATCACCAGCCTGACTACGCCCACTACAGGGCAAAGGCCTCTCCCATGATCCGCCAGTCAACACGGCCTAGTGCTTTCTGCTGCCACGATATACGTTCGAACTTTTTAATCGCATCGGCTCACCTTACTTTCTGTCACCCCTTGAGCGTTTGTCTTTTCTAAGAATCTAAAAAGTTGTCTTTAATCAACAGCGGTTATCCTGCCAACGTGCTACGTGCGCAGTCCATGTCCATTCCGTATTGATTTCAACTATCATATCCTCAACACTCACTGACCCACTCTGCTCTCTTCTTGTCACATAAGATTACACCTATCATTTTCCTTCCCATCGCTCACTGGGGTTTCTTTCGAGCTTCCAGTGCGTACGGACGTGTTCTTCTGAGCTCTTGCGCCAGCGAGAGATGCTGCTTAGTCTCTTGCAACAGTGTCTGCTTTCTTCGCTCCTGTGTATGTTTTCTGCTGTGAGTGTGACTCACCCAGTGATACTCACTCAGTGGCTGTGACTGTGCTTTCAATGAATATTAGTAGTCTTTTGTGTCGCATGTTTCCCACGCTGAGGCACGAACGCTCCTATGGCTCAGTTTGCACCCCCCAGTACACGCGCCCTTCGCCAGCGCCGCCGTTTGGCTAGTGCCTCAGTTGCGTTGTTGGTGCTGTTACGAGTGTGCTGGTGTCCTTTGCAGAGACACTGAGTGTGTCCATTACGGTAAATGCATGTGTGCGTCAGAGACACTAGGCGCGTTCTTCGCAGACACCGGAGGTATCCTTCAGACTGCGTGCGTCAAACAGCGGGGCTGCCCCCTCCTTCTTTAGCATCTCAACGCCTATAAAAGGCTGGCGCATCTAGCATCGGGTGGCTTCCTTGTGCGCGTTCAGCACATCCATTGTAAATATAAACGCTTTTTTTTCCTCTGTCTGCCTTTTGCCTTGCCACTGCCTGGATGCTCCCTGCTCGGCATTGGTCCTCGTGGCACGTTACTCGAGAGATTGTTGGAGCTTCTTCCTAACGACTAGTTTGGGCAGTGAACCTTGCAACTTGAGGCAGCTGAAACGTGGACAACGCAACAGAACCCATCACTGCAGCAACGTGAATGTCAGACTTTTTCCCTTAAAATTTCCAGGCCAGGCGTTTAAGGATAGTTTTGTGGCTTGAAGCTGGCGGGTTTTTTTCATCAATGTTTAGCCCCTTTGCGTAATAGCACTTCAGGATACTGATGGAGAATAGATAGGGAGAAGAGTTCACTGAGCTTGTTGTCATAGATCTAAAGTCACTACGCACGCCTGATTTGTTATTGCTTTGAGCGGAAATGAGAGAGGACGTGGTGAATGCCGCATGGACGCCTCATATCATTCAGGCACCCCACTTGCCTCAGGAGTGGATAATAGCGAGCTTGAGCAATCTTGGAATATTGTAAAACAGTGCCATGTAAAATAGGAAAGGAGCAAGGATGAAGAGAAGCAGTGTGAGGAAAATGAAGAGGCGTGCGGATGATGAAAATATGTGTGCCGAGGACAAAAAGGGCGTTCCGTTGACATAGAACCCCAATTGCAGCAGATCAAATTAAGTGACTGTGCTGGCTAAACGTTTTGGTGGCCAAAAAACAGTAATGGAGAAAGCCAGAATACGCCTGCGACAAAAGACTTGAATGTGCGGCAGAGCTAAATGGTGAGAACAGTCTCGATGGTCAGTTGGAGATAACAGGCATCAAAAGCCTGGGCGAAAATCAGAATGATTTAATTTCTCGGCAGACGCTGAATGCGGTATCCTCAGCTACGCAGGAAAAAAGTGGAGACGAAGTTGTTTAAATACCGAGTATACAGTCGGAGGTACTGCCGTCAGGATGTACTGATCTGGATGGGCAGGATGTTCGAAAAGAAATGGTCGGTTATATGAAGTATAGTGACAAAAAAGCAGACAGCAACAAAAGATGTGGTAAGAGATTGCTAGTGCACAGATTCTTCAGCAGCGAGGATACTGGCAAATTTTTTGAGGTGGCTCATAAGTTAGGCATTCGGTGCCACTCAGAAAAAGCACGGGTTTGCTCCTTTAGCGTACTGTCGGAGAAGGACTTCTCTGAGCGAAGGCCTGGACATCAAGTAGCTAACTATGTGGATGAATTAAAACTGCCTCTGGACGGCTCAATCAGTGGAGCACAAAAAGTTGTCTTGAACAGAGATGGCGAGTGTTGTAAAGAGGGCTTGGAAGAGGTGTCCATGGTTGCAGAGGGCACTGCCTCAGAGAAATTTTGTCTGATAGATTTTGAGCCAGTCGATATTCGCGTAAGGTCAGGGGCCATTTGGAAGTGCCTGTCATCATGCCGACGGACACAAATTCATCAAATCCAACCTCCTCTTTCCTACCCCCCGTGTAAAGTTTATCTAATGGGTCTAGGCCCTTTAACGCGAATTTGGACTCGTGCGTCTCAAAGAGCTTGTTTGAAAGAATGTTTGTATGTCGGGTCTGGTTAGCAAGTAAAAGGTTTCCCCACCTGCTTTGGGATGCCATTACTTGGGGAGTCGGTGGATTGTTTTCCCTCTCGCTTGCCAACTTTATTGATTGTTGTAAAATGAGCCTGGCACGTCTTGGCGAAAGTTTTCTGGCACTGGTGGGCTGCTTCCATCTAGGTGTCACCAGAGAAGCTACCATCAAGAAGGCGCTTATGCAAAAAGCGAGCCCAGAGGCCTGAACCCGAGTTCACGGTGCCGAACCGGGGCAGAAGGTATGCGCCAACAGCTGTTCCGGGCGTCTGTGGAAACGGATACCTCGGATTCCTGCATGGTGATCCTCTGGACAGTGGCTGCGGACCCTTGTCTATCGGGCCAATGTTGCCCCGGCGGAGAGGCTGTTATGAGTACGTGTCCTGGCGTCCATTGCAAAGACACTAAGTGTGTTCATTACGGACACTGGGTGCATCCACCTGAGACAATAGGCCCGTCCTTCACCAAAGGCATCCGTCAGAGATGCTGCGCGCGTCGAACAGCAGGGCTGCCCCTCCCCCTTTAGAATTTCAGCGTCTATATAAGGCTGGCGCATCTAGCGTCGAGCGGCTTTCTTGTCGCGTTCTTTACATACATCGCAAATATAACCGCTCTGTTTACTCTGGCTGCCTTTTGCCTTGAGACTGCCTGGATGCTCCCTGCCCAGCGTTGGCCCTTCCGACACGGTACCCATAAGACCGTTGGGGCCTTTTCGTAACAGTGCCTAACAGGAGCAATGAGGAGCTTCAAATCTGTCAGGCCCTCCAAGCAAACGCCATCACTGTTGTGGAATTGTGGCGGACGAGATGCACCGCCTCCTCAGCAGCTACAGCCAAAATCTTGGCCTCTCCTGCAGGCGATGTGCTGCCGGGCCCAGCAGCTAGTTCAAAAGCATGATCATCGGAGCCTTTACAACAGGTGACACCACCCGAGTTTTTTATTCTATTCTTTATTCATCAGATACCCCGCAGCGCCCGAAGGCGTTATAGCAGGGAGTTACATCAATAAATGACGCACATCACCGTTCACACACACAATAGAACCTTGTTCACACATAAATAACTGAAATACATTTTCGTTCACACACATAATAGAATTTTGTTCACACGTCAATACATCTTCGTTCAGGTTACAACACGGGTTTACAGCAGTGAATAAAATATACCTTCGTTCCCACTATGTACTTGCATTCCTACTGTTTAATTGTTCTAGGAAAAAATGAATTGACATACATGTTCGTTTTAGCTGGGTATTCCCGAATTTTGCAACTATGATTAAAACGTTTTGAAGTGTATTGAGGGTTGTGTAGGTATATTCCTCTATCATTTCCAGTTTTATTGTAGTAAATGCAGTAAAGAAATTTCAAATTCTGCTTCTGGCGGCAGTCAGAAAGACACCCCCATCCTAGCTCAGCATTGCAGTGCAGCTCTCCCCCCTTCCGCACCGTCCCAAGACGAACCTGGCACCACGATTTTGTAATTGTCCCAGAGCAGCAATAAAGGTAACCTCGGCGGGGTCCCACACAACACAACCGTGTTCTAAGATAGGTCTGATCCAAGTAGTGTATGCCATACGTTTTAAATTCACAAGTGAACATCGCAGGTTTCTTTGAATGAAATTTCATGCCTTAACAGCTTTGGCTATGAGAGTGTCAACCTGAGGCCTCCATGAACATTCAGATGATAGTATTATACTTAGGTACTTATATGTACTCTGTTGTTTCAACTGTACATTGTTCAGATGGTACTGTGACTGAAATGGTTTCATCTTTTTGGTAAATGAAATATGTACACACTTGTTATAATAAAATTCATTTTCCATTTGGTACACCAGCTATGAATGAGCGATAAGTCTTTCTGAAGTTCTAATACATCATTGTGATCAAATTTTTTTCTGTACACAACACAGTCATCCGCAAACAGACGTTTAGAAGATGAAATTCCTGCAGAGATATCATTAACATATATTAAAAACAATAGCGGACCCAGGACGGAGCCTTCTGGGACCCCTGAGGTAATATCGGTGTATTCGGAGCATTTTCCATTCAGTACTACGGTTTGTGTTCTTTGGGAAAGGTAACATTCGATCCATTTAAAAACAGTTTTATCAATGTTCAGGGTGGTAAGCTTAAACAGTAAGAGTGAATCTGACACCGTGTCAAACGCTTTCCGAAAATCCATGAACACACCGTCAACCTGTCCTACAGTATCTACGCCCGATAATACATCATGATAAAATTCGACTAATTGTGTTGTGCAAGACAGCCCTCTGCGAAATCCATGCTGCTCGTTGATTAGTACCTTATGCTGGTTTAATTGAGTTAATAATTCTTTGTATAAAATATGTTTGAGGATTTTACACGGGACAGACGTAAGCGATATTGGTCTATAGTTATCAACGTCTTTTTTGGACCCACCTTTATGTATCGGTACCACGTGCGCAATTTTCCAGTCATGTGGTAAGGTACCTGTCGCTAAAGATCTTTCAAAAATTGCATAAATATACATTAAATTGGCCCCGCGCAACGCTTGAGTACACGCGGAAAAATTCCATCTGTACCACTAGATTTACTCTCATCAACGTCCTTCAATAGTTTTTCAATTCCATTAACACTAAGCTCGACAGGAAGCATAGGCGAAATGCTCATAATCGTTTGATGATAATTACAGCTGTGTTTGGGTAAGAATACCGAGTGGAAAAAGTTGTTTAGGCATGCAGCCTAATCCACGTCATTCGTAGTTACCGTGCTGTTATAATTTTACTCCTGTATTCTAAAGGAATTTGAGCCACACTGTTTTAAGTACTTCTAAAACATTTTAGGATTTGATTTCATTTTGTTGCTCAGCTCAGTGAAGTAATCATCTTTAGCTTTATCTTTCTTTAGCTTATATTCGTGGGTAATCGACTTCAGTTTTTCAAAGTGAGCAACTGATTTGCTTTTCTTGAATGCGCCTAATGCCCTCTTCCTTTTGTTGATAAGTTTTAATATATGTGCTGTTACCCATGGTTGTTTGTGCTTTTTAGCCATGATGAATGAACACTGGGAATATGTCTATTTGTTAACTCGCAAAATATATTCATAAATTTGTCCCACATATCATGCACATTGCCCTCCTCAAAAAGACATTCGAAAACAGGGAACGAATTACGAGGTTTTTTAGAAATTGCATCGTAGTCACCCTGGTCATAAAAGTAGATCTTTCTACTCGTAGGTAACTTCGCACACACGTTTTTCTTTCGGATACAAGCAACAACAGCAAGATGATCACTAACTCCAGGAATCACAGTCACGTCATTTACGAAATTTGGTGAGTTACAAAACAACAAGTCTAACACAGCGTCATTGCGAGTAGGAGTGGAACGTACTGCGTCAAACAAAACGTGTCGACGATATTTTTCATCGCAAGGTTCATGCGCCCGCTTATACTTATACATGAACCTTTACCCCAGGATAAGCCAGGCAGATTAAAATCCCCTCCTAGGAGTATTGTCTGGGCTGACGCTTCAGAAAGAATTTCATTTATTATTTGCATTATGCTACTATCTGAGCTCGGCGAGCGATAAACCACTCTGACCAAAAACGCGAAGTTATCAGGCTGTATCATCTTGCACCATACAGACTCCAGTGCGTCGCACTTATAATCAACTTCAAATGACTGTAAGCAAGAACGAACAAGTAAAAAAATGCCACCACCTGCTGTGAGCCTATCGTTGCGATAGATGACGTAATTTTGCGGAAACACCTCACTATCAGCAATCGAGGGCTTTAGCCAAGATTCTGTGCCAAGGACTATCTCTGCGTTAACACTCTCAATTAAGCCCAAGAGCTCAGCAACTTTATTAACTACGCTTCGGCAGTTCACAATGACGGCAACAAGTCCTTGACATCGGTATTTCTCCTTTTTTCTAGTTTGTCATTGCCTGCGTACTGGGACGACCTCTTCTTTTTCGTCATCCCACCTGAAAGCCCTGCCGGTAATAATCAGTTTGTCAAAAATCCGCTTGACTTTATTGTTATCCTCTCTTTTTGTCTTAGCATATTCCCACAGCTCATTCTTGATACTTCTTGTCTCATGTGAGTAATCTTCGCTAACGCTGTACTGGGAATTCTTGAATCTTTTGGCATTGAGAAGCACTGTCTGACGCTCTTTGTACAATGAAAATTTAACATTAATTAGCCTCTTCTTATGCTCATTATAGCGTCGTAAGCGATGTGCCCTTTCCAAAAATTTGAGTTCCATTTCAAGGCTTCTTTTGCAAATATTCTTTATTATAGCTTCGAATTCATCCCAGGATTCTGAGGTTTTATTATCAGCGCCATAGAAAACAAGATTTTTCCGGCGACTTCTGTTTTCGAGCTCATTTGTATTCTTTTGCAGATCTTACACCTGTTGCATGAGTTACCATATTATAGCTGCCTGTTCCATTACAATCTTGCTGATGTCCCTTATCTGGTTCTGAGTTAGGCTAAGATTATTTTTTACTTCCATCAGTATGTTCTCATTTTTTAACCTGGTTTCAATGTCGTTTAACTTTGAAATTAAAGTTTCCTGCCCACTCTGCAAACATTTCAGCACTTCCATCTCCAGTGTCTTAGCAGGACCTGCGTTCAGTTCAACATCCCCCGCGAGTATTAACAACAAAATCAAATACAGCACTCTGTTAGAAAATAATCGGAATCTCCTCAGATGCGACGTATGCATCGTGCATCCGTGGTTTTTGTTACGAACAGTTAGCAACGTGGGAGGAGCCGGCAATGCATATACAAGTCTCCGCGATTGAGATGGGTAGTAATGACTAACCTGCCCCAGCAAGAGTTGCATCAGCAACATGTCGGCAAGTGTTCCGGCTCCAAATCCCACGAAGCCATCGTGCTGAGTGCCTATATACGCCTGATCGGCACCACGTGAGTTATGTTGGCCCAAATTGATTGGTTGATCCTCGCTGATCCATCCGTGGCTCGGGCCACACGTGCCTCTTACGACAGATGATAACCCATACACACGTGTGGATGATAGTCGAGATACTGTAGATACTGACCAGGGATCAGACAAAAAGGGATGTGTCCTTCGTTCCGCTGCATCGACGTGGATCGCAGAAACCAGCAGCAGAGGTACCTGCACTAGCAACAGTTTCATCAGCGACATGTCGGCAAGTGTGCCGGCTCCAAATTATATCTAGTGTCACTAATGTGCTCGCTCGACCCCAGCGTTCGCCTGCTGCCTGTGGCCACAGCTGACAAGCTCATGGACTTTAAGAACTCTCGATGATATGATGATGATATGTGGGGTTAAACATCCCAAGACACTACACGATTATGAAAGACGCCGAAGTGGAGGGCTTCGGAAATTTCGACCACCTGGGGTTCTTTAACTTGGACTTCAAGCTGAGCACATGGACCTACAGCATTTCAATCTCCAAAAACTCTTGTAAACAATGCCACGACGATGACGGGAGTGTAGTATCATGCGGCAGACGCGCGGCGCGGAGAACACAGGGCACGGCACTGAAGCGCCGGCCGACAAGCAGTACGCAGCAGCCGGAAGCCAAGCAGAAACTCTTTTATTATATACAATGCCGCGCATATATATGCAGGGTAGCGTCCCCTGAGGGCAAAAAAGTTTTCGTGAAACTGAAACTAGCAACATGAAATAGAAACCGATACACACCACATCATCCCCCCCTAGAACGAAAAGGACATATGGCTCTGAGATCCTTATGCAATGATTAATGACGCAGAAGTTACTTTCATAACCTCATACATTTTAAATGTAGTTATGGCACATAGAGCTTCTGTATTTACAACCTAAGTCCCCTCTCTTTTGGTCATAAAGTAACGAATTGAAGAATAGAGAAGCGGCATGAGAAGGAAATAAAAAACATAGCTATGTACACAGTGCACCATGGCTGAAAGCACTGATAAAACAGCATACAACAAAAAATCACAGCATACCAGTCTACCCCTTATTCAATAAATAAATGTACAGCGTATGCACAACAATGAACACGTATGGTACCGGTTGCAACATGCGAGTGAGAAAGAAGAATTTATGACACAATATCCTTTAACCTCGACGGTTTTTTACGCGAACATTTGGAACGCCGAAGCTCGTTACGCTCTGAAGTGCTCCCTTGCGGAAAAGCAAGTTCGGTATGTGAGGATGAGCCTACTGGCTTGCTTACGCGCTGCTCAGCCAGAGCTGAGAGCGTACAGGAGTAACTAGAGTCCAACGACTCACTTAAGTGTCCCTTCGTTGCAGCTAGGCACGGAGAACCCTGACGCAAAACATGGGAACCTGAAGGTTCGGAAGCATATTTATTAGTGTTAGGACGAATACTAGCATGGGAACTGGGCAAGTATTGAGACGTAGCCTGATGAGTCCGAAGACTCTGAAACGTGTTCGGTGCACGGCAAAACTTCTTGGTGGCTGGGCACCACAGCCGGACTTGCAACCGGTGCCTGAACACCATTTTTCTTCGGGAAAGATTGTGATCCCGCAGCAATAGGGATAAAAACCAATCGTGAAACTGAGGCAGAGTATCGTGACTGTTTCGGCAAAGATATTCATGAGTGCAAGTGTGAAGGTGGTTCCCGTTCGTAATAGACGTTTACATGCTTAGAAGCATTCGAAACAGATCAATCATTGAGCCTAAATGCCTGGGATCCCACTGGCGACATAATGGTAAACGAAACTCTATACATGTGTTATTTCCCTAGAATACGTTTTTCGACTCTTTGGCCAACCTGAATGACTGAAGGTTTGGCTCCTCGCTTCTGATCCACATAATTCTTCAAGCACTTCTGCCTGTGAAAAACTCACGTCCTTATGTTATTGGCGGAAAATGACTGAAAAGTAGAAGGCGACTGCAGATCAGTTATGCCGACCGTTGTGCGAGGTTGACGCTTATGAAGCATCGCGAGCGACGATCCCGTAGTTGCCTGAGCAGAAAAACGATAAGTACCCAAGTACTCCGTAATTGCCTTCTTTAGAGGGCATTGTTCCAGTTGGGCCAGTTGAATGTACACTTTCAGGACCCTGTTGAACTGCTCATCCTGCCCATCGGCTTGAGGATAGTGTGTTGGAAGAATGGAGGGGTTGAAAACCTCGTTCGGAAAGAAAAGTTTCAAACTGATGAGACTTAAACTGGGGACCGAAGACTGTTACCAAGCATGCTGGAATACCTTCACGGCAGAAAACTGAAGCGAAGAAACGGATGACTGCATCAAACGTAACGTCTTAAACGAAACAAACCACAGGCCATTTGGAGTAATAGTCAATAAAAGTGACTGCAATGCGATAATCTGATGGAACATTTGAAACAGGAACAATAATCTCCGTGCCTAACTTCTCCCACGGTTTCTCAGGAAAAGAAACTGGTTGTAAGGGTGCAAAGACAGTTTCGCCGATTTGTCGGCAGCCTGACAGATGTAACAGTTCTGAACAGCACTTTCCACTTGTTTTTAAAGGCACAGCCACCAATACCTGTCACGAAGCAGCTGCTTTGTACGGATTATGCCTTTATGATTTTCGTAGAATAACTGAATTATTGCCCCCTGCAAGTTTTCGGAACTGTAACACGTTCCCCGTGGAAAATGAGCCCATCGGCGTAAGGCAGTTCGTCTTTCACTGCAAATTAAGGTAAAAGTACTGAAGTCAATTGCTTCTTTGGAGGCCAACCCTAAGCAATGTATTGAATAGGCCGCTGGAAGGTACCATCTTTAGCAGTGGCTGCCTGTAACTCCTCCCTATTTAAGCATGCAGCAACTAAAGAAATTATCTCATCTTCCGGTGCCAGTGCTGGTAGAAGCTGGACTGGCAGCCGAGATAATGCAATCGCTACGATATTATCGACACATTTGCAATATTGTACAAAAATGTTATAACAGCCGGGCGCACTATCGAGAAATTCGCAAGAGGCATCGCCCCACCATGCCAGCTGACAGCAAAGTAGTTAAATCCATGTGGTCAGTTCGTAATGTAAAATGTCAACCCCAAAGATACTCATGCCATTTTTATACCACAAACAAACAAGCAAGAGCTTCGCGCTCCCCTGCTGAATACCCGCGTTCCGCCGGGGACAATGTTCTGGATGCAAAAGCAACAGTTCACAACTTATCTCCTCTCTGTTGTTGAAGCACTGCTCTGAAGCCCACATTGTATGCATCGGTGGTAACCACCATCAGAATATTGTTATAAATTATTTATGACTGGATGGTCAGCAAGTAGTTCCTCCTTGAAACTGGCATTGACCTCAGAGGACCAGCTAAATCTCTGAAGTGGATGGAGCATGCGGCGCAGAGGCTCAAGAACATCAGCATAATGTGGTAGAAGCATTGCACAATATTCAACTAACCCTAAGAAGGATTGGATTGCTTAAACATCAGTAGGAAAAGGGCTAACATTAATGGTAGCGACCTTAGACTCAACCGGCGATAACCGGCGAGCACTTATGTTAGGACCTAAGAATGCAATTTCAGTAGCAGCAAATACACACTTGTCATTATTCTTCTTGCCACAGGATGTAATCTATTTTAGACAAGACATCTTGCGAAATAGCCCCAAACTAAAATAACTTAGTAACAGACAACACCTAGGCAGTCCTTCAGTATATCGCTCATCTTTTTTTGGAAATAGCTGCCGGAAATTCCAGCTTGAAGCACACTCTGCGAAGTCTGTAAAGGCCTTGATGCGTTACCAAAGTACTAAGGTCACTACTCTCCTCCGCTTACTTAACCTGGTAATATGCGGATGCAATATCAAGTTTAGAAAAAAATGTTATCACCTGTTAACTTTTGTAAGAGTTCCTCGATGTGAGATAGAGTGAACCTGTCCACCACAATGTCCTTGTTCGCTTCACGGAGACCGACGCACAGTCGGATGGAATTGTCCTTCTTGCATCCTATCCTCGTCTCCAAATTGTAGTATCGTGTGGCAGACGAACTGCTGATAGTTCGTTTGAAGAGTTGTGTGGCATGTAATAAAGCAATTTTCACTGATAACTGCAAGTGTGCCGCCAGAATATCTGTCACGTCTATGTCTGGACATAGCGATCAGAATTTCCGTGCTTCGCGTCCTCAAATGAACGTGTAAATAATGGGAACGCCTTGATATTTTTCCTATAATATACATTATCCAAGGATCATAACATAAGAGCTGTTTCATAAATCCTTCCTCCAGCACAAATGCATTATAACAAACTACAGGCAATTTCCATCTTTCCAAGTTACAGTTAACGGCTTATGCAGCGTCCTATAATATTCTGGCAGCAAACTTCGAAGGTGCGTGACAATAACGTCTGTTGTTCTCCGGAAGAGAACTTGCTCTGTTCCTTCGATGGGGCGTACAAGCGCGGGCGCACGAATGTGTGTGCAATTGCGGTCCGCTGCCACCGGCCACGCTCGTAAGTCATTTTCTGTAGCTTAACAAATGGCTGTTGCGTCGGCTTTTAAAACTGAGTGGCACACGAGGGACTGGCATAAAGCAGGAATATTGGAATGCCCACTAATGCTATTGTAACCCGCCATGGTGGTCCAGTTGTTAAGGCACTCGGATGCTGACATCAAGTCGTGCAGGGTCGAATACCGGCCTCGGCGGCCGAATCGCTTGAGGTCTGTGAGCTTAGGTTAGATTTGGCGCGCGGTAAAAAGAAAACCACGAGTCTGAAATTTCCGGAGCCTTACCTACGCTGTCCCCTATATTCATATGAAGGTTAAATCACGACAAATATGACATGTTCTTAATGCTATTGTACGAACCGGCAATAAAATCTGCCGAGTAGAGATATCACGCAATCGAACTGCCATGCGCGCCACATTTAAGCACACGTGCGCAGGCATCAATTTTTTATTTACTGCACGCAATATTTTCCTTCTTGACCAACGTCGGAATGACGTGGAAAAGTTGAACAAGGCCCTCGAACTCTTCCCCCTCTATTTTTTTCTGAACAATAAAAAGTACAGATAAAGAGAGATTGAAAAAGAAATGAAGGTGCCATGCGCCCTCGTTCTTCTGTCGGTTAGAGATATCGCACACTACAACTATATTGGCGCCAAATTTAAACCCGTGTGTGCAAGAATTAGGTTTCCACGTGCGCGTGATGCAACGAGGAACGAATGACGACGAAAAGTTAAACAGCACCCCCCCCGTCCCTGATTCTTCTCTGAACAAAAAGAACAAAAATAAAATATTACCACCCGCAGCTGACATTTACACCAGTATGATGAGCAGATCCGTTCAAATCACTTCAACAGGTAAAGAGAACCCAACGGCGACTCAGTGCACCTTCGAAAGTCCACAGGTTTTGACATCGTTTCATGGCACCGAGCTCGATGACGTCGAGGACTTGTTCGTCGAATTCGAGCGCGTGGCTGCCTTGAACAAATGGAACGACACGTTAAAAAAACGACATGTGTACTTCAGCTTAGAAGACAGAGCACGCACGTGGTACCTGAACCATGCGCAACAGGTGACCAGGTGACGTCGTTGCCCGAATTCTGCCGCCGGCTTCTGGATACTTACACAAGTGCTGATCACCACGAACGAGCGATCCCGGCCCGCACCCAGATGCCCAATGAAACTGCCATGAACTATGTCAAAGAAATGAAAGGCCGATCCGAGAGTGACAGAGGAGAAGTTTCGTCACCTGATGCGGGGAGTTAAGGAGCAGCTTTTCACTGGCCTTGTACGGAGCCCTACGAAGACCGTCGCCGAGTTTCGTTCGAGGCCATCAAGATGGAAAAGATGCTTGAGCATCAAACCCCCCTTTATGAGCGGCAAGTGAACACGTCTGCTGCTCACGTTCTCACCGCTATTGGGAGCAACACCGAGTGTCTTCGCCACCTTGTCTGATTTATAGTACACGAATAACTGCAAAAGGCTGCCAGACCACCACTCATAGAGCGTGTGCCATTGGAAGCATCGTCAAGGACTAGCAGCACCAGACCCTTCGTCACCCTGTGAGTCTGAATAACACCACACCCGCCCCGTCTGACTACCACCGTGCGACCTATGTGGAAGCCTTGAAGTGCCCTGCTTCCTCTTCCCTGCTGTTCGTTCAGGCACCTCCGATGGTTTCGCTTTAGCCGGCGAAGCCGCACCGGTACTACGAGAACACACGCACACTGCCTCCTTTCGTTTACGCCAGTCCTGCACATCTTGCCCAGCAACCAGCACATTACCTCGACGACATACGCGCATCGCCTCGGAAATCTGATATTTGGCGCACTCCTGATCGCCGCCCTCTGTGCTTTCACTGTGGTGAAGCAGAACATTTGTACCACCATTGCCCATGCCGGCACTCCAGGCTGCGGCGCTTTTCACTATATTCAGACCTCCTCGGTTTGGCCAGCTATCCCGGGACATCAAAGACTACCTGGCTCAGCAGCGCATGCCACCGCCTTCTGGACGGATGTCGCGCTTTCCGTCACCGAGGTACTTTTCATCACCACCCCAAGGACACACTGGTGTGCGGTCCCCCAGTCCCCGCCAGAAAAAGTAACAAAAGCGACCTTTGGAGGCGAGGCAGCTGGCACTCGACGTGCTGAAGACCTTTGATCGACGCTAACAGGCAAGGCTCTAGATTCGACTCAGTGGTATGTGCGGCTTTCTCTGGATATACCGGTGCTGATCGACGGCTATGCAGCTGGTGCTTTAGTGGATACCAGGGCTGTCTATTCGATACTAGGCGGGAAAATGACCACACTACTAAAAAAGGTGATCACGCCCTGGCATGGCTCCGTGATTCGAACAGTTGGTGGCCACACCGTGTCTCTGCTTGGAACCTGCACAAGTATAGTTCGGGTCTGTGGTTTTATTTTGGCAGCAAATTTCCTAGTGCTCTGTGAATGTTCACGCGATGCTATTCTTGGTGTTGACTTTCTGCAAGAGTATGGAGCAGCCATTGATCTTCAAGAGCATCGCATCACCTTCTCAGCCGACCGAGCAATCGACATGCAGGACAGCCAACAACGTGCCGATGTACTTCGTGTTTCTGTTGAAAGTGTAACGCTCTCTCCAAGACCCAGTGTTATAGTCGACATCACATGCTGTGGATTACAAAATGGTGAATCGTTTGCTGGAACTAATTTTGAACTCCTGCTGTATCAAGGTGTTTGTGGGGCTAAGAGCATCCTTCAACTCCCTGATGGCCAGTCTCAACTGCTGGTTGCAAATTTCAGTAAAAAACACCAAAATCTTTTACGTAGCCCTTCGTTAGCATTTGCCGATAAATTATGATCCATTGTCGTTCTTTAAACAATATTGTCACGGGGGTGAGAAAATGAATGAAATAAATATATTTACAAAATATACAGCAAGAGTCAGAGGCAGCTGCAGCCAAACTGGAAGAACAACACGAGCACGGTCGCTTATATCGTGTTCGTCGTCTATGATGCGCTTTCATTGCCGATGTCGTGTAACATATAACCCTCCGCTGCTGGCAGCGCCGTCTCGTCGTCTAAAGGAGAGTAGGATCATATGCAGATATGTACGGTTTGAGACGGGTCACGTTGACGACGTCAGTAGCGGGTGCGGACGACGATGACTGACTGTTCAACGGAGCAATCTCGTATGTGACATCGGTAAGCCGGCGTAAAACCTTGTAAGGCCCCGAGTAGCGAGACAGGAGCTTCAAAAAGAGGCCAACGAGGTGGCATGGTGTCCAGAGGAGAACCAATGAACCTTGAGAGTAGGAAACTACTCTGTGATGGCTATCGTGGCGGGCCTTCTGAGAGAGCTGCGAGCCAAGACGTTCCCGTGTGATTTGGCGGGCCACTTGAGCCCGAGCAGTGGCATCCCGGGCGTCCTCTGTAACCTTTTGCGCAGTTGATGAGAGAAGAGTCTCGAAGGGTAACGCTGGATGGCGGCCAAACAATAAATAGAAGGGGGAAAAATTGCCCGCAGCTTCCCTCGGGGGAACACTGAGGAGGATGCGGAAGCGGTTCCGCCAACAGTTTGGCCGGCGCTGGTCGAAGGGACGTCGATCATTCTGTTTGTGGATTCGTTGGCATTCATTTCACGGCGACTTCGGACGTCGACGTGCCGTACAAACCAACGGACGAGCGGCAACTGAGCGAGCGAGCGCCGACCTTGAGTATATATACAGCGCGACGGCGCATGCGCTGTCAGCTGTCGAATGTTCTCGAAGGAGAAGCGCGCGCGCGGCACAGATGGCGACGGTGCGACGACGCATGCGCTGTCAGCTGTCGAATGTTCTCGAAGGAGAAGCGCGCGCGGCACAGATGTTGGGCGACGGCGCGACGGCACATGCGCGCGCGTCAGCTGTCGAATGTTCGAGAATCGGTGCGGACGGCGCGGACGGCGCACTACAAGGCGCGAGTATAAGATGCTTCCGCATCTAAAACCAGCGGTGTCGTGGCGTGACGAATTGCACGCGAATGTCACATAAGGCAAAGTACTATCCCAATCAAGGTAATCTTTGGAAACATACATGGAGAGCTTTGTTGTCAATGTTCGATCTAGACGCTCGGTAAGACATTTGTTTGTGGGTGATAGGCCGTAGTGAGCTTGTGACGCTTCGAGCACGAGCGAAGGATGTCACTTACTACTTTTGAAAGAAATGAGCGACCACGATCAGTCAGCAGCTGTGGAGGAGCGCCATGGTGAAGAAATACATTATGAAGCAAGAAGTCCGCGACGTCAGTGGCACAGCTTGTCGGTAGCGCTCGTGTGACAGCATATTTTGTGGCTTAATCAGTGGCTACAACTATCCACTTGTTTCCAGTGAGAGAAGTAGGAAATAGTCCAACGAGATCAAGACCGACGCGGTAGAAGGGAACGGTGGGTAGTTCTGTTGGTTGAAGCGGACCAGCTGGTGGCAAGGTGGATTGTTTAGGGCGCTGGCAGAACTCTCATGCAGCAACGTATCGGCGCGCAGAACGGTAAAGACCTGGCCAGAAGAATCTATGCCGCACGCAATCGTACGTGCGCGTGACCCCGAGATATCCCGCGGTTGGGGCGTCCTGAAGCTGTTCAAGTACAGCGGAACGGAGTGTCGCAGGAACTACGCGTAGTAGCTCTGGGCCTTCGGCGCTGGTGTTGCATCGGTAAAGAATGCCATCGCGTAGAACAAACAAGTGTAACGACGGGTCTACGTGCGGCAAGCGTAGACTCTGCATGATAGACCGCAAGTGGACATTGCTTAGCTGTTCCTTGCGTATGTCGGTGAAAGCCGCAATGGCGAAGACACAAGGGTCAGAATCATGTGCTCAAAGATCAGGTGAGTCCACGAGGTGATGGGATAGACAGTCGGCATCCTGGTGCATTAGGCCAAATTTTTATGCCACGTCGAAGCTGCATTCTTGTAGTTTCAAGACCCAACGGCCGACCCCGCCACAGTCGTCTAGTGGCTAAGGTACTCGGCTGCTGACCCGCAGGTCGCGGGTTCAAATCCCGGCTGCGGCGGCTGCATTTTCGATGAAGGCGGAAATGTCGTAGGCCCGTATGCTCAGATATGGGTGCACGTTAAAGGACCCTGGGTGGTCGAAATTTCCGGAGCCCTCCACTACGGCGTCTCTCATAATCATATGGTGGTTTTGGGACGCTAAACCCCACAAATCAATCAAATCAAGACCCAACGGCCAAGTCGTCCTATTGTATCTTTAGGGGCGACAGCCAGCACAAGGCATGGTGATATGTAATTACCGAAAAGGTGCGGCCAAAAAAGTATGGTCGAAATTTTCCGAGTGCCCGGACTAGTGCGAAGCACTTACGCTCTGTAATAGAAAACTTGCTCTCCGAAGGAGAAAGAAAGCGACTGGCATAAGCAATGACGCGATCCTGTCCTCGTTGCCGCTGGGCGAGAACAGCACCAATTCTATGTCCGCTGGCATCGGTACGAATTTTCAGTATGGGCTGATGGGTCGAAATTGGCCAAGATGGATGGGGAAGTAAGTAATGTTGTAAGGGTGCTGAAGGCAGTTGCTTGATCAGTACCCCAATAAAAGGCATGTCCTTCTTCAGTAGCTTCGTAAGTGATCGGGCAATGCCAGCAAAATTCTTCACGAAACGTCGAAAGTAAGAAGAAAGACCAATAAAACTCCGTACATCTTTTGCGGAACGTGGTATGGGAAAATCTTTGACAACTCGAATTTTGCCAGGATATGGTTGCATGCCTCGAGCACTGACAAGGTGGCCCAGCACAGTGATTTCCCGACGGCCATTACGACATTTGGAAGAGTTGAGCTGAAATTCTGCTTTGCGGAAAACCTCAAGAACAGCCGTTAGGCGGCTAAAGTGGCTTTCGACTGTAGGTGAAAGTACGATGACGTCATCGAGAGCGCACAGGCGAGTGGTCTATTTATATTCACGCAGGAGAGAGTCCATCATCCTTTCAAATGTAGCTGGCGCATGACACAATCCAAGTGGCATAACCTTGAACTAGAAAACTCAAACCGGTGTGATGAATGCGGTTTTCTCACGGTCTCGATGATCGACAGAAATCTGCCAGTATCCCGATCGCAAATCGATAGATGAAATGTAGGCAGACCCATGTAGGCTGTCGAGAGCATCGTCAATCCGTGGCAGTGGATACACGTCCTTACGTGTTAGTTTGTTTGAGTGACCGTAGTCTACGCAGAAGCGCCAGCTGCCATATTTCTTCTTGACCAGCAGGACCGACGATGCCCATGGACTGCAGGAAGGTTCGATGACGTCTTTTTGAGCATTTCTTCAACTTCGGGCTAGATAACTTGTCCTCAGCATTAAACACGCAATTACGACGTCGTCGGATGGGGCTGGCATCTCCAGTGTTGATCCTATGAGTTACAAAGGATGTCTGACCCAAAGGGCGGTTATCAAAATCAAAGATGTCGCGGTAGGGTTTCAGCAGGTGGCGGATGTCAGCTGTCTTTGCTAGAAGAAGGTCCGGAGCGATCATCTTGTCGATGGTGGCATCCGCTGCGCTCTTCGAGGATGAAAACGGAGCAGAGGATGAAGAAGATTCGCCAACGAACACCGAAATGGCAGCATCTATAAAAAAACTTTTGCCAAAGTCATACCATCTGGGATAACTTGAGCGCACTAGCTGAAGTTTAGGATCGGAAGAAATGCTGTCTTTCCCGTGACTGTCAAAAGTGTGTGAGGCACGGCAACATTTTTGGCCAGCAGAACGTCAGAATTAGGTGTCAACATGTAGTCACCATTGGGAACAGGAGGGACAGATGTCTGGTTCACGTAAGTAACGCCTTGAGGTGCTAGGCGAACATGATCTGCAGAACAAAGACGGGGTTGAGCTGGTGTTGGGTCGTCATGGTAACACAGTAAATCAAGTTTGAGCATGGCGGTTTCACAATCGATAAGGGCAGAGTGGGTGGATAAAAAGTCCATGCGAGGATAGGTTCATGAAACTTTTCTCGAGCACAGCAAATAGCACTGTCGTGGAGCGATCAGCCTTACTTATACGCGCGGAGCACCATCCAAGCACGGGAAACGTGCCGACGTCGGCGACCTGGATGAGTGGCACTGTCGGTGGCATTAAAACTTTCCAAAGGCGGCAACGAAGTTCCGAATTCATCACTGATATGTGAGCCCCTGTGTCCACAAGTGCAACAACGAGTGTGTCATCTACTTCAAGGTCAAAAAGGTTGCGTCGAGTCGGCAGCATGGTCAGAGGTTTTGGCGGGTAAGTGGTCGATGCAGCATCCCCTGCGGGAGCTGCATCATCTAGTTTTCTCGCAGAAGGTGGTCAGTCGACGACGTTGGTTGGCGAAATAGGGGCGAGCGAGACGATAGTCGACAGGAAAGCGGTGAACGGGACTGTTGAGCATCCGGAGATGAAGAGCGACGACGATATGGCGGCATAGAAGGAACGTCTTCACTGGTGGGCTGAGGTGAGTCCCGGTAAGTTTGAAAGCGTCCATGATCCCTCTCTGGCCGATGGGGGTACCCATAGGATGTCTGATGCCAATACCACTTAGTGTTACAATGGCGGGCCACGTGTCCGATACGGTGGCAGTTGAAACAAATCGGGCGATCGTCAGCAGTCCTCCACTCGGCTGAATTGTGAGGGCGCGCTGGAAGGTTTTGGCTTCGGGCATACGAAACAGGGGGTCGACGATGGTTGACCGGCTGAGAAGGAGCTGTAGTGCACTCGGAGGCCAGTCCAGCATTAGAAAGCTCTTGTCGCTCATTGGCATGTACCAGAGGCACCATCTGAGGGCTAGAGTCACAGTCATGGGAGGACGTTGACGTAGGAGACAGAGCTTCAGGATTACGTCTGATGATCTTGGTCACGCGCTCTGCAGTTAACGGCGTATGTAGCGCAGGCCTGTCATCGCACGACCAGGTTGCTGCTGTGTTTGGTTGTCGAGTGAAATTATGGGCGATACGTCGACTTTTCGCGGCCTCCAAACGCTGGCACTCCTTGATGATGGCATCGACCGTGTTGCGCTCCTTGCATATGAGAAGGTTGAATGCATCATCTGCAATGCCTTTCAATATGTGAGCTACTTTTTCTGGTTCCTTCCATACCGTTGTCCGCTTTTGGCAAAGGGCAAGCACGTCCTGTATGTAAATCACGAAGAACTCTGATGACATCTGCGCATGAGATGCCAACTGCTTCTTGGCCGCTGCCTTTCTACCAACAGACTTGCCGAAAAGGGCGCGCATCTTTTCTTTGCACGCATCCCAGCTTCCGATTTCATCTTCGTGGTTCTCGCACCACACTTTTGCTGTTCCTTTCAAGTCGAACAGGATATTGGCTAACATAAGAGTTTCATCCCAGCGGTAATTTTTACTTGTACGTTCATACAATCGCAACCATTCTTCGATGTCGACATCATCCATACCCCAGAACGTGCCAGGATCTTTTAGCTGCGGAAGGACAACAGTTGTTGTAGTGACCTCTGCGGGAGCTGGTCGCTGGTTTGTCATGGTGGAAAAAACCAAGCGTCGGCCACTTCGGAGCTCCGTTATATCGTTTTGTACCCCGCAAAACCACCAAATGTCACGAGGGTGAGAGAATGAATGAAATAAATATATTTACAAAATATACAGGGAGATTCAGAGGCAGCTGCAGCCAAGATGGAAGAACAGCAGCAACAACACGAGCACGGTCGCTTTCATCGTCTTTGTCGTCTATGATGCTCTTTCGTTGCCGATGTCGTGTAACAATATGAATATCAATTTTGGCATATCACTAGAGAACCAAGCAGCACTACGAAAATTCTTGCTAAAATTCAAGTGAGGCTTCGCTACTTCCTCTAAGGTGCGCCAGACTTCTATCTAGACCCAGAATCATCACTTAAGACGACGCCCGCCCAATACACCAGAAGCCTTACCACGTTCCAACGAAGGAACGAGAAGCCATCCGTACACAATGTCGATAAATGCCTGATGATGGCATCATCAATCTGTTTCAACTGCGCGTAGTCCTCTCCGGTCGCCCAAGTAAAAAAGAAATATGGAACGCTACGCTTTTACGTCGATTACTGGAAACTGAACAGCGTGACTAAAAAGAACACGTCCCCACTGCCACGCATCGATGACTTGCTATATAGATTACAGCACGCTCACTATTTTCCCTCTTTTTCTTTAAAAAGAGGGTCCTGGCAGATTGAGTTTGACGACCGAGACCATAAGAAAACGGCCTTTGAGACCCCCGACGGCCTGTATGAATTTCGTGTCCTTTCTTTTGGTTTGTGTTCAGCGCCCGCAACAATACAGCGAATGATGGACTGCATGCTTACTCTTCTGAAATGGCAGAATTACCTCGTATATCTATCGGAAAAAATGCCATGGTATATACTGGAAAACATGGTGGGCGTAATGGAAATAATAGTGGGCATGGTGGAAATTATGATGGATATGGTGGGACGTAGTGGAAAATATGGTGGATATGCCGGGACATACTGGATGGTATGGTGCACAGATGATGGGTAAAGTGGAAATGATGGTGGAAAGCAGAGGCTAGATAGTGGGCAAGAATGGGACACTCTGCCCACAATTGCGATAATGCTGGAAAGCCCTAACCATATGGTGGGTGGTGCTTATTATGGTGGGCCACGTGGTGTACCAAGCTGAGAAACTCTTCCCACCATTGCGATAATGCTGGGAAGCACTAAGCAGATGATGGGCGCTGCTTGTTATGGTGGGTCACATGGAGTACCAAGCTGAGAAGCCCTGCCCATCATCGCGATAATGCTGGGAAGCAGTAAGCAGATGATAGGTGGGCTTATAATGGCGGGCAATTTATATTGTGTACTAAGCTGGGATCTGCACACTACGTGTTCTACCACCATGATTTCCAACAAAGGTTAGGCCTGCCGACCGAGCCCGTACAATTGTATTATCCGTGTTTCCGGGTTTCAGAATACACAATTTTGACAATTAACTATGACAATACAGCGCAGCCATGGTGTCAGCGATGTCCGAATGAATGTAGTCAAGGCAAGGTTCAAATTTTAAGAAAAACTGTATTGTGCTAAGTTACAGGTGAATCGGCAGTGGTTACATGTATAAGGAAACTGGACTCGGTGCAGGAGCTCGATCGGCTAAGTCTCGGCTCGCGTCTCGGCTCGCTCTCTGATGCGTTGCTCTGCGGTCCCGGCTCGAATCTTGGCTCGTTCTCCTCTCTCTGGCGATGCGTTGCTATGCGGTCCCGGCTCGAAGGCTCACTTTTGTTTTTTGAATGTTCGTTGAACCAATGGGCAACCACGTCAAGTGGACGCGCTCAGGGCTCGGAGTCCACGTTAACGCAGTGCAGCGTTTCCCGTGCAAGCACGGAGACGCTGCCGGAGAAGTAGACGCTGCCGGAGAATGAGATGCTGCCGGAGAATTCAGCTGTGCGAACTCGAGTGCCGCTGACACGGCCCTCCCGAAAATTGCGCCTGTCAACAGGCGCGCATGTCGTTAGATGGCGATGGTTCCGTAACTTCTAAGAGCGGCTCCTTATATCTACGAAGCTGCTCCACGTTGACGATTTTTTAGTTGATCATGCCCGGTGTGTGGGGTACTCTTTGGATCTCGGCCCTGTTTCCTCCGACAAGGGCCGCTATCTCGAACGGACCTTCATAGCGAGGATCTAATCTGCCTCGAGCGCTCAACTCAAGCAGGATGAGGTCCCCCGTTATGAACCTCGGAGTTCGCCGCTTCTTGTCGTTTCGGACCGTTGTTTTGCGCTGACTCTGCAGTAGCCTCTTTCTTGTCTCCGCACGTCCCCTTGCCAAGTCGTGCACTCTATGAGACTCGTCGATGTCTCCCTCGACTGAGGCGAGGTTGGGCTCTCTTGGCAGTTTTGGGTCGTAGCCGTGCATGAGTCGAAATGGGCTGTGGCCACTGTGACGATGCTTCGTGGCGTTGATTGCTAGCGTTGCTCGGGGTAGTTCCTTCTGCCATTTGTCCTTGTTGTTTAGAATTTCGCGTAGCACCTGTTTCAATGTTGCTACCATTCACTCAATCAGTCCGTTTGATTGTGGCCAGTACGGTGGGGAGTTCTGATGAGCAATTCCCTGTCTGTGATGGAATTGGTTGGTTTTCTTGTTCACGAAATCCTTGTCTTGTTCCATAATAATGACGCTGGGAACTCCAAATCGCGGAATCCACCGGTTTGCCATGAAGTCAAGGCAGTGCGTCGACGAAGTGCTCAGCACGCTCACGGCGTCCATGCATCTCGTGGCGTGGTCGATACACGCGAGGACGTGGTCTCCCTTTTCGCCCAGCGGACCCGTGTGATCCAGGGATATCACCGCGTCTGGCCCAGCAGGAATATCGCGTGGGATGAGGCAACCTCATTCCGTGTCGTGCGGGCGTTGATAGTCTGGCACGTGTGGCAGGAGTCAACATACTCGCGTATGTCTTTTCTCATCGATGGTCACCAGTACTTTCGCTGGATCAGGTCTCTTGTCTTCTCGACGCCTAGGTGGCCGTTGTTGTCGTGGAAAACGATCATCACACTGCTTCGGAGGCCAGCGGCAATGATCACCTCCGACGGACCCGTCCTCCCTCGAGAGATTTCTTCACCAGTATGTCGTTTTCGATCTTGTAGTCTGAAGATTTGTGCTTGGCCTCCTCGCGAAATCTTTTGCAGTCAGTATCCCTCTCCTGAAACTCGCGTAGGCGACTGTGTTTGCCGACCACTACTGCGTAGCAGTGGAGGTCTCGCGTCGAACCGCCCTGGTCGAAAGCCTCTGCAGATTCCGACTGCCTCGAGAGTGCGTCAGCAGCGGAGTTCTGGCGTCCCGGCTTGTGCTTGACGTCGAAGGTGTACTCTGCTAAGTCGAGCGTCCACCTCGCAAATCTGCGGTTGCTGGCTCCCTTCTGGACGA
Source organism: Rhipicephalus annulatus (assembly GCA_013436015.1). Classification (NCBI taxonomy): domain Eukaryota; kingdom Metazoa; phylum Arthropoda; class Arachnida; order Ixodida; family Ixodidae; genus Rhipicephalus; species Rhipicephalus annulatus. Next base: position 144,093 of record WOVY01013869.1, on the reverse strand, counting down.
GGTATGACAAGCTGAAGTTGTCCGTGAACACTGTAAAACGAGGGCCTCCTCTCAGGTAGACCGAAGACTTCTCAGTGATCGCCCAGTAAAGCGCCATGCACTCGAGCATATTAGAGTGTAGACCACGATCGTGCTCGTTTAGTGGTCTGCTTGCGTACTCTATCATTCGCTCCTTTCCATCTTGAGTTTGAGAAAACACCGCGCCCAGCCCGGTTTGCGAAGCGTCGACGTGAACGTTAGTCGGGCAGTCTGGGCGGAAGCTCGCCAAAATCGGCGGGTTCTTCAAGGCGTGTTTTATGGCGTTGACGGTTGCTTCATGAGCGTCAGTCCATACGAAAGGAACGTCCTTCGCCAGAAGGTGGTGCAGCTTGTGCGTGACCTTTGCAAACTCCGGTGTGAAATTTCGGTAGTGGTTAGCGAACTGCAGAAAGGAGTACAGCTTCTTTGCGTTGCGATGCGGCTCGAACTTCTCGACAGCGGCAACTCTGGATTCGTCCAGTGTTCGTCCTTCGGCGAAGATCACGTAACCCAGGAAAGATACTTTGTCTTGAATCAACTGGCATTTCCGGAGATCCATCTTCAAGCCGTTGATCACGACTCTCCTGAGTGCTTCATTCAGCAAATCCAAAGCGTCCCTCACTGTTGTGGCTCCCTGCCCGACATCGTCCATGTACGTAGCTGTCCTAGGTAAGCTATCGAACGTGCGATGCATGACTCTTTGCATGGTCTGTGGGGCCTTGCAAAACCCAAAGGCCATTCGAAGGTATTCGTACTTTCCGTCTGGAGTGACAAATGCGGTCTTGTGTACGCCGTCCGGCTTCATTCGTATAGTCAGGAATGCCATCTTATTGTCCAACACCGTGAAGTAAGCCGATCCGTCGCGCATGACATCGTCATTAACGTCTTCCATGACAAGAAGGGTTCCATGACAAGAAGGATAAGAAGGGTTGATGGTTTTCTCGTTGAGCTTGCAATAGTCGTGTACCATTCTTCGTGGAGTCGTCGGGTGGTGCGGTTGGTCGACGACTATCGTTGGAGCACCGTACTCGCTTTCGCTCGGCCTTATGATGCCTTTGGAGAAGTAGTCATTCACCTGTTCTCGGATGAACTTGTGATCAGCCGGTGAGCACCTGTATGACCTCGATGACACTGGTATATTGTCTCTGAGTTCGATGCTGTGTTCAGTGTGAGGACACACGCCCAAAGTGTCGCCTTTGGAAGTGAACGCTTGGTGATGCCTTAACAGAATTGCGTGAAGTTGTTCCCTCTCTGCCTCGGTGGCATCCTTCGTTATCTTCGGTGTGGCGTCTTCGACTAGAATCGTGAAGTCGGGTGCGGGACATTTCGTGTTGAGGCGCACGTACCCTTCGTCTTTGGAAACACTCTCGTCCGATTGCCGGCAGAACGTCGCAATAAGCGTTTCCCCGGTGCGGTGTGGTGTGCCTTGTTTCGGGGGGGGGGGGGGGGGCACTTCGGACGATGAAAATTTTCCGGAGGGGTCGACTGGAACGATAGTCACATCGTTTGATGTTTGAAACGTTACGTCGACGTTCGCGACTCGTCGCCAGTCTGATCCCAGAATCAGGTCGATGCCGCTGGGCAGTTCCGTTACCACGACGTCTTCGTCTCACATTCGTGGTGCCCAGTGTCACATCAAGCGTTGCAGCGAGAGTTGGGCATATGCTGCGGTTGAGAAATTCAATGTTCTCGCGCGATACCCATGCGTGCGTGGGAATGTCGTCCGTCAAGGCATTGGCACTCATGATGGATAAGTTGGCGCCACTGTCAATGCACCCGCGGACGGGTCGGTTGTTAGCAGTACCGGACACTATTGGTAATGTGCCGCCCATCGAATGCAAAAAACAGTTCGCTTGCCTAGGTGACGTAGTCCCTGTTTCGTGGCTGCTATGGTCCCTCTTCGCTCGTTTCTCGTCCGCTCTGATCGTTGCTGGCGTTTTCGGCTTTCTACAATCACGGGACAGGTGACCGATGTCGCCGCAGTTGAAGCACGAACGAGCAGTGATGGGCCGCGGGTGTGGAGCTCCCGAGAAATCGCTGCGCGGGTTGGCCTTCGGCAAGTTCACAGAGCTGCTGGCTGGCATCCGCTGGTTCGAACCCTGACCACGGCTCGCTGTAGACGATGACGATTTCTTGTCGTTCTCGGCACACACGGTCGTGCGACGCCTCGCGTCGAGCAAAGCCGTTCTGTCAATGAGTTCGGTTACTGTGCCACACAGCTGCGCTGTGAGTGGGTTGGCCCATCTGTCGTCTTCGATGCCGCAGAGAATGAGGGAAATTCGTTCTTCCTCTGCTAAACGGTACGGCGCCTTGTTAAGAATGGCATTATTCGAGTACATGTACTCAACGATGGTCTCGTGGCTCTGAAAGCGTCGCTTCGTTTGCAGTTCGAGGAACTCCTGCACTGTCAGCTTTCGTTTGAATCAGAGAATGAGTGCTTCTTTCCATTGCTCCCAGGTGTCATACTGTGAGCCATAGGCGCTGTGCCAATCCTTGGCAGATCCCGTCAAGCGGCTTGCTGCTGTCACCAACGTCAGCGATGGCGTCCAGTGGGCGAGCGCTGCGATTCTCTCCCACTTGCGTAATCCAGTCGTGAGCACTTTTTTGCGGCGTCCTATCGAACAAGGGGATCGAGGATGTCGTGTCGCTTGTGGAATGAATCTGGATCGGGCTCGTCGTCGGTGGACCTCTCGACAGCGTGTTGGCGAGCAGGGCTTGTGTGTTCACGAGCGCGGTGAGGATCTGGGCCATGGAGGGTTCTTCCTCGTGCGTTGAAACGGTCGTCGCGGCGGGGCGTGCCGCGCCTTGGTTGGTGCCGTCGTTCAGTGATGGTGGCCGCGTCGAACCCGAGGACATCGTTATGTCAACAGGGACGGAATGGTTCAGCCCGAGGGTTGAAGTTGTCACCCGTTCCGTTGGCAGCGAAGCGTTCTGATGGGCTTCGTGCAATGTCTCACGTTTACTCGTGGTCGCACGGTTAAGCTGGGCTCACAGATTGCTCAGTTCAGCGCAAAGCCTCGCGTTGTCGACGGACAGTGTCTCCAGGTGCGCCTGCCTGTCGTCGTCGTAGGCTATGATGATGATATATAGTGTTTTTTAGTGCAAGGGCCATTTGATGGCCAAAGAGTCCCAGTTTATGGGACAAGGAATGTGGACAATGATTGTGATTAGCGGCAGTATAATAGCCATAAAATTCCTCGCGGTAGGGCGGGTAAAAACATACAAGTAATAAAATCATGACCATGCCGTGAAAGGTGTGTGTGGTGCGAATAGTTGACAAAAGTTGGTGATAATAAAAACGATAGTGGACATGTATGGCATTAGCACAAGTGCCTCACTCGTTCAAACCCTTGTGTCCAAGGCCCGTGAGGCAAGTGCTTTGTTGTGTAGCCACCGCAGCGAAAACCTCTCTGGAGAGGTCGTGCTACGGAGTGCCCGGGCATATGATATGAAAATTATGAATTTCTTTTAAAAACGCTAACAATGATTATTAACTAAAAAGCGGTTCCCTACCAACAAACATTGCAGGGTGTAAAGGTATATGTTGTCGGTAGGGTAATGGAAATTGCTGTTTTCTTAGAGTTTCTAAGTGTTTGCACTGAATTAACATGTGAAGGACTGTTAATGCTTCACCACATCTGTCACACAATGGTGGATCGCCACCGGACAAAATATATGTGTGTGTCGTGTATGTGTGTCCTATCCCGAGTCTCGTTAGTATTACCTCTGTATGACGCGATTTTGATACTAGCAGCCAATGACAAAGGTGTGGCTTAATAAATTGTAGTTTGTTTTGTGTGCGTGTATCCCACTTGCTCTGCCAGTAGTCCCTGAGGTTTCGTTTGAGAGACGGCTTAAGATCAAGGGCCGGGATTAATATGGGTGTAGGGGCAGTGCAATTGTGGACGGATGCAGCGAGCATATCCGCCCTCACGTTGCCTTGGATCTCACTGTGCCCTGGCACCCAGCACACTACAACATGTTGTTTGAGTGTATAGAGTGTGCACAAAATGGAGTAAAGTGAGACAAGGACCGGGTTTTTTTTGTTTTTAAGGACTGTGCAGAGCGGTTACCACACTGAGGGAGTCTGTATAAATTACTGCTTTTTGTATTTGTAATTGTTTGACGTGTTTAGCTGCCACAAGTATCGCGTTAGCTTCCGCTGTGAAGATACTTGTGCCTGGATGTAGAGGGCCAGCATCCGAAAAGAATGGGCCGACAGCAGCGTAGGACACAGAGGAGTTGGACTTGGAGGCATCTGTAAAGAATTCAGGACGTGTGTATTTGTGTTGATGTTCCAGGAAGTATTTTCAGATATGGGCAACAGGCGCATGTTTTGTAACATCTAGAAAGGACACAACGCAGTTTATAGTCTGCCATTGCTACGGTGGCGGATATGCTACAGGAGCCATTAAACTGTGTTCAAGTGAGGCTCGAGTTTCCTCAGCGAGACTTTTCAGGCGAACTGAGAAGGGCTGCCTCATCAAAGGCCTGTTTTGAAACAGAAATGAGCTCGACAAGTCGTTAATAGTTCAGTTCAGTTCAGTTCAGTTTATTACCTTAAAGGCCCCTCTTTCTAGGAGGGGCATTACATAAGGGGTGGGGTTTTATTTAGGTTAAAAATAAGCAGTAAAAGTTGTTTTAGCATTGAAGATGATCAATAACACGGTCTTGAAAGGCAGATAATGAGGCGATGTTGGCGATGTCCCGGGGAAGGCCGTTCCAGTCCGTGGCTGCTCGAAAAAAGAACGAGACAGAAAAAGCAGTGGTGCGCGAAGATGGGCGGGAAACCTAAAATGGATGACTGGTTCGATGAGATATGCGTGCTGCGGCTACTATATAAGGTGGCTGATTGAGGGAAGAATGAAATAACTTGTGATAAAGCACGAGAGTTGCAGTGCGGCGGCGCAAAGAAAGGAGTGGCAGTCCAGATTTCGCTTTCAAAGATGAAATACTGATATCGTGTAAGTAAGATGAGTGAATGAATCTGGCAGCACGGTTTTGTACCGCTTCTAATGCTTTGAATAAATACGCTTGATGAGGGCTCCATATGGCAGATGCATATTCTAATTTTGGTCTGATTAAAGATTTGTACGCAAGTAATTTTACATGTGGGGGGGCTAGGCGGAGATGGCGTTTGAGAAAACCAAGTGCTTTATTAGATGCTGAAACTACATTAGCGATGTGTGTATGCCATGATAAATCATAAGACAAGGTTATTCCAAGATATTTATAAGACGGTACTGATTCAATTGCGGTGTTAACGATGGAATAGTGGAAGCGATATGGGCTATGGCGACGAGAAAAAGACACGAGTTTACATTTAGAAGGATTGAGGGTCATTAACCATGTGTTACACCAATCAAGCACGTTGTTAAGGTTGGTTTGGAGATACAGGTGATCATGCTGGTTACTGATAGTGTGATAAATGGCACAGTCGTCCGCGAACATGCGGATGCTGCAGGATACATGGTCGGGCAAGTCGTTAATATATATTAGGAAAAGAAGGGGACCGAGGACAGATCCTTGGGGAACGCCTGTTGTGACTGGGAGAGAGTTAGATAGGTGGCCATTAACAAAGACTGACTGAGAACGGTTAGTGAGAAACTGTTCAATCCAACGAAGCATGTTAGGGTCTTGGTGCAGGTGTGAAAGTTTTAGCAAAAGGCGGCGGTGAGAAACTTTATCGAACGCTTTCGCATAGTCTAGAAAAATTACATCAGTCTGCATGTTACGGTCTAGGTTAGTGTGCAAGTCGTGAAAAAATAGCGCTAATTGTGTTTCGCAGGAGTGACCTTTACGAAATCAATGTTGTGATCGATGAAAAAAATTACATGAGTCCAAGAAACTTGCGATTTGAGAGTAAATGACGTGTTCCATGATTTTACAGGGTACACGAGTTAATGAAATGGGGCGGTAGTTCAAGGGTGAGTCTCTGTTACCTGATTTGTACACTGGAACGACCTTCCCCATTTTCCAGTCCTCTGGAATGTTTCCTGAGGCGAGTGACTGTGAAAAAATCAAAGATAAATAGGCGGCACAAACTGATTTACAATTATTCAGTAGCTTAAAATTAATTGAGTCCATACCGGCTGATGATGAAAGCTTCACGTTATCGATCGCGGACGCAATGCCTTCTTCGAAAAATGAGATAGTTGGCAAGAATGCTTCTATGTTAACTGATGGTGATTGTGAAGGTGCGTCAAGTTCTTGAGTGAAGACAGATGCGAATGCGGTGTTAAGTATTTCCCCACATTCATGGTCTGTCACTGGTTCATGCGCGTCGTTAGTCAGTGTGATGTCGTGAGCCTGCTTTGGATTTAAAAGTTGCCAAAATTTTCTGGGGTTGCTGGTTAGTAGCTTTGATAAGTCATCGTGATAAAATGTATGCTTGGCGTTCCGGATCTCAACTAGATATAATTTTTCCACTTCGAAGTATTTATCCCAGTCACTCTGCGTGTCACGGCATTTGGCCGAACGGAAGAGCCGTTTCTTTTTATTTTCCAGCCGTTTTAAACGTACAGAAAACCATGGCTTATTGTGATTAGTATGAAAGGTAACCCTCAGAATGAACATATTAGTGAGCACACTTAATTTATTTTTGAATATTGACCAGTTTTCATGTACTGTGCGAGTGGGAAACACTGATTTGTACTCAGAAAAAAGGTGTTAAGGTCTTCAGTTATTGCATCGTAGTTTCCCCGGTCGTAAAGGCATATTGTTTTTGCGGATGTGTACTTTGGAGCAGAACTGAATAAAAATAGGGCATGTATGATTTTATGGTCGCTGATTTCTGGGAGATAACTGATAGATGAGAGGTTCTCAGGAATGTTAGTTAGTATTAGGTCTAGGATGTTTGCTGTTTCTTGCGTAACGCGTGTTGGTTCCGAGACTAACTGACTCAGGTTAAAATATAAACATACGTCAATGAAGTTTTTAGCCTCTGCATGACATAATAATGAGGACATGCCTAGGTTATGCCATTTGATGTTCGGGTAATTGAAGTCGCCAAAGAGAAGGATGCGAGCATTGGGGTAAGTGGCAACAAGTTGCTTTAGGCTATTGTTTAGGTGCCTACAGAAGTCTGGATTAGTATGCGGTGGCCTATAACAAACGCCAAGAAGTACTGTTAGGGGAGGAGAGTGACAAATGAGCCATAATTATTCAATGTCGGACGTTACGTCTACAACGGACCATAATATACCTTGGTGAATTGCGACCAGAACACCACCCCCTCGAGTACACTTTCAGTCGCTACGATACACGCGGAATTCGGGTAAGTCAGTCCGAATTTCAGCGTCCGAAACGTTATCGTTGAGCCAAGTTTCAGTTAGTACCAGTATATTGCTTCCGGATGACAAAACAATGTCCGATAAGAGTTCACGCTTTGGAAGGAAACTGCAGATGTTCGTAAATATCACGGAAAATGAGAGTGGTGTGGCAAGTGCCGGGTGCCGTCGTTTTGTAGGTACATGGTGACAGGGCGACTGCTATGTGATTTCTTTAACTGTGCTAGAGAATTTATCAAAAATATAACGTTTCGGACCAATGTGCAGGGTTTTTTACCGCAAGGAGAACTTAGCAGATTTAGCCTTGGCAAATGCTATTAATTGTTTTCGCGCGTGTCGAACGGAGAGCGAAAAGTCCTCTCCAATGCTAAACTTAGTATTTCTTAATTTCCGGCCATTTGATAGGATCGAGTCCTTTGTTTTGTAACATGCGAATTTTACGATTATGGGGTGATTTATACCGAACGAATGACGACCAAGGCTATGAGCTCTTTCGAAATCATGAGGTCCTACGGTTATTCCTAGATTATTATGGCAGAAATCGATAATTGTTTTTTCGGAATCGTTCCATGTCTCGCTGTCAGTAGGGTCGGAGATGCCATAAAAGATGAGGCTATTTCGACGTGATCGATTTTCCGCGTCGTCTAGGCGGTCTTCTAACTCCTCGATCTTGCGAGACATGCTGCTTGCGTCTGCCCGCATCTTTTCGATGTCGTTTCGGATAGGAATAAGCGCCTGGTAGTGTGCTTCTAGGTCGGTCGTTCGTTCGCATAAATCCGTTAATGTTCTATCAGTAGTGTTTAGCTGAGATTTGAGGCTCTGTACTCCAGTAATTACTTTGGATTAGCCTGCGGCTATTTTCTGAAGTTCTGTCAACACGGCATCGTTTCCGCCAGGGCCAGGGTTAGTTTCCACATCTCCTGACAACATCAACCAGGAATGAATAACGGAAACACTTTCGGAGGCAATGGCGAGACAGCACCATGGGCTTGGTAACTGCACCAAGACGTAATTGCTAGTTTTTTTTGCAAACAGCGCGTAGGATTTACTAACCTGCATCGCAAAGATTAGCGGGTTAGATGGCTGCGTTGAGGTGCAGTCACAGAGCCCACGGGGCGGTGCCGGCGGTGGGTGCGCTTTTATATGCAGCGGAGATGTTGATGTCGATGATGGTGTGGCCGTCCACAATGCTTTGGTCTCCGGTAGCCACTGCTCCCCTGGCGGCACGGTCATCCCGGGTCGGCTGGTGACGAGCGACACGTGGTAGCATCCCGACGCCGCTGCGAAGCACGGCAGTGCGCACCCCGATGACGCACCGGCAAAGATGCGCACCGAGGTCAGCAGTAGCTGGCTGGTGATCATATGGAAGATCGCCTGCATCGCAAAGATTAGCGGGTTAGATGGCTGCGTTGAGGTGCAGTCACAGAGCCCGCGGGGCGGTGCCGGCGGTGGGTGCGCTTTTATATGCAGCGGATCTGTTGATGTCGATGATGGTGTGGCCGTCCACAATGCTTTGGTCTCCGGTAGCCACTGCTTCCCTGGCGGCACGGTCATCCCGGGTCGGCTGGTGACGAGCGACACGTGGTAGCATCCAGACGCCGCTGCGAAGCACGGCAGTGCGCACCCCGATGACGCAGCGGCAAAGATGCGCACCGAGGTCAGCAGTAGCTGGCTGGTGATCATATGGAAGATTGTCTGCATCGCAAAGATTAGCGGGTTAGATGGCTGCGTTGAGGTGCAGTCACAGAGCCCACCCAGGTGCAGTCACGGAGTATGAGGGGTGCTTCTTATCTGCTTTCACCTTAAGGAAATAAACAAAGGACTTATAAGTTCTCTTCAGATGAAGCGACCACTCATTTGACTCAAAATAAAGGCTTTCTACGGGGCTGGTGCGAAAAGCACCCGTAGAAAGGCGGATGCCCAAATGGTGCACGGGGTCCAGCATCTTCAAAGCACTTTGAGTTGCAGACTGATAAACAACGGCCCCATAATCTAAGCGGGTGCGAATGAGGCTTCGATACAGATTTATGAGGCATTGCCTATCACTACCCCAAGTAGTACGAGACATCACTTTTATAACATTCATGGCTTTTAAACATTTTGTTTTTAAATACTTGATGTGCAGTACGAAGGTCAACTTGTTGTCCAAGATTAAGCCTAAGAATTTATGCTCGGCTTTGACGGACAGACGTTGCCCGTTCAGTCGAATGTCAGGTTCCGAGTGCATGCCTCTCTTTCGAGAGAATAAGACACACGTGCTTTTTTGTGGGTCAAGTCGAAATCCGTTTTCATCTGCCCAATTGGAGACCTTGTTTAAACCCAGCTGAACCTGCCGCTCACACATGGCCAAGTTGCATGACTTGAAGCCAAGCTGAACGTCGTCGACATATGTACAATAGAACATATTGCGGGGGATGGACAAGTGCAAAGAATTCATTTTGATAATAAAAAGTGTCCTACTGAGCACACCACCTTGTGGCACACCTGTTTCCTGGACAAATGTTTGGGAGAGAACACTGCCCACACGGACACGGAATGTCCGGTTTGACAGGTAACTTTCGATTATATGAAACATTCTTCCGCGCACACCAAGGTGGGACAGGTCTCTTAGAATTCCAAAACGCCATGTTGTGTCGTAAGCCTTCTCGATATCGAGAAACACTGAGAGGAACTATTGTTTGTGGACAAAAGTGTCTCGGATCTGTGCCTCAATACGCTCCAGATGGTCGGTGGTGGATCTACCCTCTCGAAACCCACACTGGAACTGGTGAAGCAGATTGTGTATTTCAAGGAAATGTAAAAGTCGGCGGTTTATCATTTTTTCAAAAAGTTTACAAAGGCAGCTGGTTAGTGCAATGGGCGTATAACTTGAAACTGAGGAAGGGCCCTTGCCTGTTTCAAGCTAGGGATAACAATAGCCTCTTTGCAGAAAGCAGCGATTGTGCCAGAAAGCCATATAGCATTGTATAGAGAGAGTAAAGCTTTTCGTGTTTTAGGCGGCAGGTTTTTCAACATTTCATACGTGACAGGTCGTAGCCTGGTGCAGAATTACTGCTAGAGTTTAGTGATGTTTGTAGCTCAGCTAAGTTGAAAGGTTGGTTGTATGCCTCGTGTTTTGTGCACTTATATTCTAGTTTCTGCTTTTCTATCTTTGCTCTATATCTTTGGAAAACTTCAGTATAGTGTGACGAGCTAGACACTTGCTCGTTGTGTGCACCGAGGAAGTTCGCCTGATCTTCCAGGCTTTCACCCTGTGTGTTTACGAGTGGGAGTGAGTGTACTTGTCTTCCTGCTACCCTACGAACCGTGTCCCAGACTTTAGCCTCTTGTGTATATGAATTTATGCCTAATAAAAACTTGTGCCAGCTTTCTCTTCTGGCCTGCCGACGCGTTCTCCTGCCTCGAGATTTTATTTTCTTAAAGCTCTCAAGGTTTTCCGCTGTCGGCGAGTTGCGCAGCCACCTCCATGCCCTGTTCTGTTCTTTCGCGCATTCTGACACTCAGTGTTCCACCACGGGACGTGTCGTTTCCGGGCAGTCCAGATGTTTGTGGAATGCACTTCGCTGCTGCGTCAGTAAGAAAAGCCGTGAAGTACTGCACAGCTTCATCTATGCCTAATCCGCATATGTTGGTCCAACTTAAGTGTGTATTCTTTTGAAATCGTTCCCAGTTTGTTTACCAGCCATTTGAGAACATGTGGCGGACATTCATATATTATTGGTGTACTCAAAACTAAAGGAAAATGGTGACTTCCGTATGGATTATTTATCGTATGGATTATTTATGACTGTCCACTGAAGTAATGGTACAAGTGAAGGAGATGCGATACTGAGGTCTATGGAGGAGTAAGTATTGTTTGCAAGGTTATAATATGTTGCCTCTTTCCTATTCGACAGACAAGCACCTGATGAAAAGAGGACCTGTTCAATGAGACGACCTCGTGCATCACTTCAACAGTCACCTCATAAACCGCTGTGCGCATTCAGGTCCCCTAGAACCAGATAAGGTTCTGGTAGCTCATCTATTAAAGACTGGAAATCATGTTTTTCCAGGCGGTGTTGCGGCAGTATGTATAGAGAGCAGATAGTGACGAGCTTATTCAATAGAACTGCTCGAACAGCCACTGCCTCTAGCGATGTTAGTAGTGGAAGATGACATCATGCTACTCCCCGATTAACAATAATGGCTACACTACCAGATGACGCCACAGTATCATCTCTGTCCTTTCGGAAGACAACATATTGACGCAAAAAATTTGTATTCTTGGATTTTAAGTGTGTTTCCTGTACACACAGCACTTTTGGAGAATGTTTGTGTAGAAGTTCTTAGACATCGTCGAGGTTTCGAAGTAGTCCTCTGACGTTTCATTGTAAAATTTGTGTCTCCATTATGGGAGTAAAGAAGTGCTGTGTGTACGAAATGAGTGTGGCTGGTGTCTAAAGAGAGAAGTGACTTATCTTACAGAGCCTTTAGAAGGCCCTGTAATTACCGTTTTGTCTTTTTTAGAGCGGTCGAGGGAACCCCGCCGCTCCTTTGGCGCAGTCTGTGACGGTGCAGTTGATGTGTTCATTGCCTCAGGAGAGACGACAGATAATGTTGTTTTCTTTGTAGGCTTCGTCGTGACAGACGGAGCCTTAAACCCCACCGGGCTGGAGGTCGAGGGAACCTCTTTAGTTTGTGTAGTGCCCTGGCTGCTGCCAAGGTTCACAGGGGCCTTCGGTGGGGCTGTATTCAAGGAGAGAGGGGCAACCGAGGCTGCTCCCCCCATGGATGCTTGTGGCGTTTGCTTCGGCACGCTGGGCGTGGTCCAAGGCATTGCAGAAAACCGAAGTGGTGCTGACCCCCCTCGCACCACTTCGGCATACGATGTGTTCCCAGCAAAATGCGGGGAAACGCGCTGCCGCACTTCACGGAAGCTTATGTTCAATTTAAACTTTGTAATAATAATTTCTTTTTCCATTTTCCAGGCCACGCACGACCTGGAATATGCAGGATGGTCACCCTCACAGTTTGCGCAGTGGGCTTGTAGCTGACAGTCATCGTCAGCGGTATGACCTTTGGTGCCGCATTTCGCGCAGATAAGTTGTCCTCGGCAGCTCTGGGAGCCGTGCATGAACCTCTGACACTTAAAGCAGCGCCGCGGGTCGGGTATGTATGGTCTCACTGGCAGTTTAAGATATCCTGTTGCTATTTCAGTGGGAAGGGTGCTAGATGCGAAAGTGAGTATGATGCGCTTCGTTGGGATTTCCCTATTTTCTCTTCCTATTTTGATACGCTGCACCTAAATGACCTTTTCCTCTTTCCAGCCTGTTAGAAGTTCATCGTCAGAGAGGTCCATCAGGTCTCCAGCTGATACAACACCCTTCACTGTGTTCATGGTTCGATGCGGTGTGATTGTGATAGGCTGATCCCCAAATGCTGTGAGTTTATGTAGTCTCTGGTACTGTGCGTTGTCTTTTATTTCAAGTAACATGTCACCACTGGCGGTCTTTGTGGCCTTGTAGCCTGCGCCCAGCGTTTCTATAAGGCATTTGGACACAAGGAAAAGTGAAATGCTTCTAGCTTTGTTTTCTGTACTTTCACAGTGGATAATGTGGTATTTCGGGAAGTTATCTTTTTTGTTTGGAATATATTCAAAAATTGCATCGGTGCACCACCTCTTGGAGGGGCGATTAGTTGTGAGAGGGCTAGGGGTTCCCATAAATTTGATAGCTTATTCGGCGGCAATGCAAGCCACCCACCACCGAGCCCAACAAGGGGACGCTGCGAGACGCGAAGGAGACGCAGGTGCCAGCCGTACATGGCTGCTATAACCTAATATATCTACCCAAGGTTGGATATTTACACCAGGGTAACCCTTGCCGCCAGGAAAAATTGGAAGTAAAATGAAGTGAGGAGAATACAGGAAAGATGTAAAGTGAGAACAAAAGACGAAGATGTAGGGAGAGAGAGTTAGGAAAAGACGACTGCCAATTTCCCCTGGGTGGGTCAGCCCAAGGGTGCCGTCTACGTGAAGCCGGGGCCAAAGGGGTGTGTTGCCTCTGCCAGGGGGCCTTAAAGGTCCAATCACCTAGCGTCGGCTCAACCCCCAGGATCCCCTTTTCCCCGGACACGGCAAAGCCACGCACGGCTAGGCGTGGGAGGGAGCCGAAACCCCCCCCCCCGTTAGCTCGGGTCCGTGGTGTCGCTACACACCAAACGCCTACTTGCGCAGGCGCCCCGCCGAGGGTCGTCGTAAGCAGCCTGGTCCTTCGTTGACGAGTCCATCGGCTCTAGGGCTTGGCGAGTGATGTTGTCGCGGATGATTCTTGCGATGAGCTCGTCCTTTCGTCCGGAGCACCGTAGACCTCGTGCTCTCAGCTCGTCGACGAGTTGCTTTTTCGTTGCATTGGCCATTGTGCTGTGGTCGAGGGTCGTGAACACGCTTTCGACGATGGTCGTTTCGGAGTCCCGAGACGATGTACGGCGTGGCGTCGCTCCTTCTCGTGGCGTCGTTTCCTCCTCCGCATGCAGCTCGGTCGATTCACATCTTGTCGGCTGCGCCATGTCAGCGATGTCCGAATGAATGTAGTCAAGGCAAGGTTCAGATTTTAAGAAAAACTGTATTGTGCTAAGTAACAGGTGAATCGGCAGTGGTTACGTGTATAAGGAAACAGGACTCGGTGCAGGAGCTCGATCGGCTATGTCCGACGCCACTCGCGTCTCGGCTCGCTCTCCGATGCGTTGCTCTGCGGTCCCGGCTCGAATCTCAGCTCGTTCTCCTCTCTCTGGCGTTGCGTTGCTATGCGGTCCTGGCTTGAAGGCTCAGTTTTGTTTTTTTGAATATTCGTTGAACCAATGGGGAGCCGCGCCGAGTGGACGTGTCAGGGCTCGGAGTCCACGTTAACGCAGTGCAGCGTTTCCCGTGCAAGCACGGAGACGCTGCCGGAGAATTCAGCTGTACGAACTCGAGTGCCACTGACACATGGCATCAATTAACCTAAATTAGGCATTTTTCATTGTGTACGGTTTCCGCTCAAGAAGCAACAAACATCTATGCGACGCGAATAAAGCACTCCCAGACAACGTAAGTGTCTTCTCACCGACAGCCGCCGGTCGCACTCGCCGGCACTTCTCTAGCTTTTGTACGAGAACTCAGATGTGGCAATTCATATGCTTGGTGAACCAATATGAGTAAGGTTTTCGGCACACTGCATTCGTTTTGGCCAAGCTGTTTTGTAGTTGGTGCTTTAGCGAAAGAGCTACAGCATTGCGCTGGCACAACCGCCCTCTACATTGCGCGAAAAGCATCCGAATACTCAATCAAATAAATTAGGCGGGCGTATTTATGGAATGAGCCTAGAAGCGTCATAAAGCGTGAGCAGATGTCGCTCTTTAGAACGAGCGCGAAACGGATAATAAACTTGGCAGACCCCGCCGGTAAACTGTTGCTGCTTCCCAGTCCACTTGGTTTTTTTTCTTGAAGTTGTGAATTGTAAAAAAATAGCACTAGTGCCATTAACACAGTGGCAATCGTTACTGGCCGCAGTTGCTTGTGTTTAATAAATGTGAAATTTTTAGTAGCAGGTGTACATCAGTTTGTATGCCAACTAAGTATTTAACACACAATCAACGTCATGCTGGTATGGCGCAGTGATGCGAAACCGGTAATAAAAAAATTTTATGGCGCAGTGGTTAGTGTCTTCGAATGGGAATCCACAGGTTGCACGTTCAATCCTCCGAGGTGCCTTGTTTTTTTTAAGGAACGGGTGTTTTTTATACCGTTTTTGTATGATTCTTTTTTTATTTTTTGTGGCAGCTCGTCACGGTGATTCTGACGTGATTTCGCGCTCAAGCGTTGCCGGCACTGCAGCACCCACCATACCCACCATGCGCCATGGTGGGCGTTTCCCATCATTCACCCACTACATTATTCCACTATAATGGTGGGTGGTGGTTTACACCATGCCCATCATTCGTTTTTTTGCAATAGGGATGCCTTGATGACGAACTCGTTTTCTTTTTCTGAAACGTTCTAGCTACATCTTCACCGCCTCAGGAGCGTGCTAGAGGCTATTCGATCAGCAGACCTTACACTCAAACCGGAGAAGTATCACATTGCTTATGAAGAGCTCAAGTTCTTTGGTCATGTAGTGAACACTGTTAAAGGTCGGAAGGAGGAAGTTGCTCATGGCATCCCACCGCTGCCACCAGTTGTTGGGGACGGGACACTTCCCGGTTTCTTGTGGTAGCGTGGTGTAACCGGGTGGAGGAAACGAACGCTGACAAGAAGAGGATACGAAAAATGAATAAGTTTATGGCATTATTTACACGTATTTACAGCAAAGAAGGGTTAGTGGTTTAACAAACCACAAGCGTGGTGGTTGGACCGTTACAAGTTCCGAGCGAAGTACAGCACTCTGCGGCGTCGTTTTATGCCCTGTCGGGCTCCTCCTCTCCGAGTGGAACACCAATTACACACACACAACAGGTGAGGGGGACGAGCATGCACGGCAACGTGCACGTCCAATATTGAGTCGTGATCACTGCGCTGCAAGGTGGCGCCAGCAAGGCTCACCCTCGTCGTGTGTGTGCCGCTAGTCGAGAGGTCCCAAGATCCTGACAGCGTACATCAAAAATTCCGCCGATCTGTGCACTCAATTAGTGGGGCGATTTGCGGCGGCCGCCACGGTCTCTTCCCAGGAAGATGCTGTCTTTGTTGTTCTCTCTCGAACGGTTTACGGCGTCGTGGCGGCACGATATCTGATCCTCTAGTTAGCAGGGGCAATGTCTGGCGAGCATAGGCAGCCGGCCGGTCGGCTACTTGATTGAGGATTAAAAGGAGCGCCGCTTCCCCGCCAGCTCTAGCGCCGGTCACAACAGCTTCCTCCTCAGCAGATGAGTCGCCGAGGTCGTCAGGCACCGCTTCTGCTCGAAGGGACGACAAAAGGGTCCGCATTTAAAAGTCAAGAACTCGCCGTTGCTTGCCGCATGGTCTGGGTAATTTCCGAAATCATCGACAGCGTCTAGCAGACTTAGCGCTGAAGGGGCTGAGAGCCTCCCCAGTAGACCGACTTATTCACAATGGTATCTGCCCAGACAAATCGCCGGGCCAAATGGGCAGCTCCTCCGCCGCCCGGAAAATCTCGGCTGGACAGAGATCCCAACCACTGGGCGCGAAGAGAATGGCTGGTGACGAGGACGATGGCCTGGCTTTGACCCTCCAGCTGCAAACTCGTAACCAACTTCCAAACCAGCTCACAATCATCGACAACCGCAAGGCTAACCACACAACACATTACCATGCTGCAGTCAAGCACACTGGACCCGCTTATAACCCTCCAGGCTTCTCAAGAAACACAAACACAAGAAAAACCTGTACGCTAAAATTTTGAAACAATTTGGTGCCACCAAAGTTACAACAATCATGGACGTGGAGATGCTTACCAAAGATGGAACAAATTGCCGTGCGAGAAAGCACACAAAAGCAACTACAATTTGGCCACAAATAACCATACTTACACTCTTTCAAAGCTCACTTTCTCCGGCCATCCGCCCTAATATGTTGTAACTAATCTGATAACTCAACACTAACCTAATAAAACGCAACTACATGATTTTCACACAAATGCTGCCATACCCTAAAGACAAGGTACTTGTGCACATTCTTTATTCTCTGAATACATCCTTTTAAGGCATAGTCGTGAGAATCTACTTGTAGAACACCCTGAAACCAATGACAACTCACTCGCAACAGATCAAACTGTGTTTTTATAAACTCTAGAAATGTATCTCTAGCCTCAAAGTTTGGGGAACACTACTCTCATCAGCTGAATAGATCACTTAAGCTATGAGCACTCACTAAAATAACAAAAGCAAATTACCCTCACATACTACCACGCTCGTTAACTGAATGTAGCCTCATGTCCGCCCCTGTCTTTAAAGAACGCACAGGACTTTGATGTGCGCCCCAGCACGACATCATACTCTTATTCAAAGAACGCTAGCATACCAACACACACCAAATCATAGGTCATATCGCTATAAGCTATAGCCGCCACTCTTTCAAATTTAGTGGACGTACGAAGTATTCATCCCTAACCTACATGCTTTTATCTCGAAGAAAACTAATTTCACGCAGTCGGCACACTGATGCAGGCCACTGCTTCCACATAACAACTCAACTAAAACACTTACATTGCTTTTAAGAAATCTAGAAGACAAAAACTGTATCTAAACAAACTAGCCATGAAAATGACAAAGGAATATTACTTCAAAACCAAAAAATAAGCAAAAAATTGCCCGCGCGCAGCTTCCCTCGGGGGAACACTGAGGAGGATGCGGAGCATATAATTGGTTAACGGGGTGTTAAAGTGCGACTTACTTGGGTTGATGGCTAAATTGGTTAACGTGGTTGTAGGAGGGGGTGTTGAATGAGTGAACACGTACACACGTATGCGAATGGACGGCGCTGGTCGAAGGGACGTCGATCAGTGTGTTTGTGGATTCGTTGGAATTCATTTCACCGCGACCATGGACGTCGACGCGCCGTACAAACCAACCGACGAGCGACAACTGAGCGAGCGAGCGCCGACCTTGAGTATATATACAGCGCGACGGCGCATGCATTGTCAGCTGTTGAATGTTCTCGAAGGAGAAGCGCGCGCGCGGCACAGATGGCGACGGCGCGACGGCGCATGCGCTGTCAGCTGTCGAATGTTCTCGAAGGAGAAGCGCGCGCGGCACAGATGGTGGGCGACGGTGCGACGGCGCATGCGCGCGCGTCAGCTGTCGAATGTTCGAAAAGCGGTGCGGACGGCGCGGACGGCGCACTACAAGGCGCGAGTATAAGATGCTTCCGCATCTAAAAACATGCTTCCCCGTAAATTCCTGTGTCACCTTCTCAAGCTTACAGCTGTCCCTCACTTCAATCGCACCCGCGGCGGTCGTGCTCTTGGCGGATTTTAAAAACGTCCGGCGCCACAACGTGCACGTCCTACAAGCTGAACCGCGCAGTCACGCCTCATTCGCGATTTCTGCGGGCTTTTGTCAATCTGGTGGATGATTAATTGATTGATATGTGGGGTTTAACATCCCAAAACCACTCTATGAATATGAGAGACACCGTAGTGGAGGGCTCCGGAAATTTAGACCACCTGGGGTTCTTTAACGTGCACGCAAATCAGAGCACACGGGCCCACAACATTTCCGCCTCCATCGGATATGCAGCCGCCGCAGCCGGGATTCAAACCCGCGCCCTGCGGGCCAGCAGCCGAGTACCTTAGCCACTAGACCACCGCGGCGGGGCAATCTGGTGGAGGGAATCCGAGCAATGCAAGGTAAAGATTGATGGTGTCCTCTTTGGTCTAGCTCCTGCGCGGTGTTTAGCTATTGTGGCCTTTCTTCTAGGACCACGTCGACACTCTTGTCCATGAAAAGCTCTAAATCTCCACCGCGCATACCATCGCGAGGACTTGCGCCATGGCTTACCGTTTCGCCATCTGTGCTTTACTGTAGGCCACGAAGGACCTTTTGTTGAACGGGTTGACGGTCTCTGTTCTTTCTTTCGCCCGGCTCATTGGTACCCTTTTCTTGCCTTTGCTTAGTCGCACGTGTACGCTTCAATCTTTTACGGCAATACATGTGACCAACCTTTCCCTCATTGGTTCAAAATTTGTCGCGGGTTGAGTCATCGACAATATTACAGCTCAAGGGCGCACCATGAAACGTGCTGTGGACGGAATCGCAAAACTAGCGCTTTACACGAGATACCATTTGCGAAAACGCTTTCTTTTCCTTTTCATCCGGCGGCTTGGACGCAAGCAACGCAGTTTTCACGCTGCTCCAAAGCTCTTATTTGCTACGCTAACAGGTTTTGTGCCTTCTTTTACACGCGTAGTACTGTTCATCTTTCTCGCGGCTTTGCGATTTCTCTTTCGTCTGCGCCGCTTCTTGTGGCTCGTTTCTGAGCTTCCCGATCGCAACTTCAGCTCGTTAACACTCTCACTGCTTCGGCCGGCTGTCTCATCCACGCAGTCTAAATGATTTTTGACCGAATCATCTTTCTTTTCACACACTGCACTGGCGGACAGCTTAACACAATAAGGAAAAATGCAGCTCTTTGAAAAATCTCGCTGACATCCCTGGGAGCTATCGGCAACCGCGTCGTTGCCCTCACTCTCTACTTTGGCTGCTTCTCCTGAGCTTTTTTCGGTGTTCTTGATTACTTCCACATTGTTTGCAAGATCCACCGTCGCGACAAACACAGTTGAGGTCTGTACCATCTTTTCTACAGCTTTCCTGGCTGTTTCGCTAGCATTTAACTGGCACAGCACCTCGTCGCACTCACTCTGGCCTTTGTCGGCCTCTCTACTCAACGCAGCATCATTCGCAGTACTCAAATTCGATTTTTCTTTGAATTTGCTGCTATTTTCACACGTGCTAGCCTTCTCTGCTGCTCCAAAATGCACCTCCCTCGTTTGATTATCGCACGTCTCGTGCGTTACAGTTGCGGATGGCTGAATCTTCCGCCACCTTGCCTCGACATTTTGTTCGGACAGCTCAATCTCTAGGCTGAGTGCTCGCTCACACTCTTCATCTAGCTCCTGTTTTTCCATCTCCAATTTTCGCTCACTATCCATCTTGGGGCTATAAGAGACACGCGGACTTCTCTCAGGCTTGCTTTCACTACCAGCACAACGTCGCGCGTTCTTCACGGGAGCGTTCGTGAGCTTGTACTCAATTTGCCTTCTGTCAACTTTGACGCCGAAGCACTGCAGTAAAGCTGCCTTAGCTACAATGTAATTATTGAACCCCTCCTTGGAAAGGTACTTTATTCTACCCATTATGTCACACGGAAAGACACTCAATACGGCGATAGACCAATAGTCTTCGTCGAGCTCTAGTTCTCTGCAAACGTTCTCATAAAAGGTTAGGTAACTCTCTATATCCTCGACCTCTTCGAATGAATGGATCCTCGAATTTACTTGAGACCATCCGAGGCACTGTATTGATCTTCTTGTCTCTTCCTGTTTTACTTTTAGGCTTTCCTTCCGCTGGTCTCTTTCTTTCTGTCGTTCCAATCTTATTTTACTTCTTTTTCTTTTCTATCCCTTCTTTCCTTTACTCCTTTTTCTTTTCTATCTCTTCTTTTCTTTTCTTCTAAAATCTCTACCACGTTTTCAATCTCTTCCAACAGGCTTTTTGCGAAATCAGCCTCACAATCGCTGTCCTGCCCATTCTTTCCTTCAGTTCAATACCTAGATGCTTACACGCAGCCTAAAGTTCATATCTTAGCATTGCCTTCCACGCCATGAATGCCGTTGTACTTTGGTCCTGCATTTCACACATAATTAGGTGGTCCCAACAACTCCAAACTCACAAAATGTAATCTCCCTAATTCATATACAATCCAGCTTCTAATAGCCTCACACAATTGAAGCCTGGAAAGTCAAAGCCAAAACCAAGCACTCACCACAGCACAGCACCATGTCGTGAAGTTCATCCCACCGCTGCCAACCTGTTGTTAAGGTTGCAAGAGGAAGTAGCTGATGGCATCCCACCGCTCCCACTAGTTGTAAAGGGTCGGAAGGAAAAAGTTGATGATGGCATCCCACCGCTGCCACCAGTTGTTGGGGATGGGGGACTTCCCGGTCTCTTGTGGCAGCGTGGTGTAACCGGGTGGAGAAAACGAACGCTGACAAGAAGAGGATACGAAAACCAAACAGGTTTATGGCATTATTTACACGTATTTACAGCCAGGAAGGGTTAGTAGTTTAACAAACCACGAGAGTGGTGGTTGAACTGTTACATCATTCCGAGCAACGTCCAGCACTCTGCGGCGTCGTTTTATGCCCTGGCGAGCTCCTCCTCTCCGATTGAAACACCAATCACACACACACAACAAGTGAGGGGGACGAGCATGCACGGCAACGTGCACGTTCAATATTCAGTCGTGATCACTGCACTGCAAGGTGGGGCCAGCAGGGCTCTTCGTCGTGTGTGTGCCGCTAGTCGAGAGGTCCCAAGATCCTGACAGCATACATCAAAATGTCCGCCGATCTGTGCGCTCAATTAGCAGGGCGATTTGCGGCGGCCGCCAGGGTCTCTTCCAAGGAGGATGCTGTCTTTGTTGTTTTCTTTCGAACGGTTTACGGCGTCGTGTCGACACGACGTGTCATCCTCCGGCTAGCAGGGACAATGTTTGGCGGGCATAGGCAGCCGACCGATCGGCTACTTGATTGAGGATTAAAAAGAGCGCCGCTCCTCCGCCAGTTCTGGCGCCGGTCACAACAGTTTCCCCCTCGCTAGATGAGTCGCCGAGGTCATCAGGCACCGCTGCTGCTCAAAGGGACGACGAAAGGGTCCGCATTTGAAAGTCAGAAACTCGCCGTTGCTTGCCGCATGGTCTGGGTAATTGCCGAAATCTTCGACAGCGTCTGGCAGACTGCACGCCGAAGGGGCTGAGAGCCTCCCCTGTAGACCGGCTTATGCCCAATTGTGTCTGCCCAGACGAATCGCCGCGCCAAGTGTAACAACGTGAGAACAGTTCGACCCGATCCCGACAAACCTGCCGCTTTAGCGGCGTTCCCGCCTCACACAGACAAAAAATCTTGAATGAAAACTTTCGATGGAAGTCTGGATAGTTCGGCGTAAACTTGGAGATTTATTTTTTATTTATTTATTTATTTGTGCCCTCAAGGCCTACAGGCATTTCAGAGGGGAGTGGGTTACGAGGTTATACAAAAAACTAAAAAGCAGCAACAGAAGTAGTAAGCAGATAAGTACAAACATACATGGGCCCTAGTCATACAATGTTAGCTAGCGCTGCACGAAACTGATGGTTGTCTTCGATTGCGGCGGTCAGTCCGGGAAGGCGGTTCCAATCTTGTGACGTCCGAGGAATAAATGACTGAAAGAAGGCATTGGTGTTGCATGGTATTGTTCCTACTTTGTGTCGGTGATCCATACGAGAAGAAATATATGAAGGAGGAGTTATTAACTCACTGAATAGGGGCGAATTATGGTAGTAAATTTTGTGAAAGAGACAGAGGCGAGAGTGTTTGCGGCGCGAAGTTAGAGTGGGTAATTGAAGCAAGTTTTTCATGGACGTGACACTTGCCGCACGAGTGAAATTACCGAGAATGAAACGTGCTGCGTTGTTCTGCACGAGCTCAAGTGATGTCACCAGATAGTCATGGCTCGGGTCCCAAATGGATGATGCATATTCTAGTTTAGAACGAACCAATGATTTATACAAAAGTGTTTTTAAAGAGGTAGGTGCAGAAAAGAAGTTGCGGCGAAGGTAGCCAAGCAGGCGATTAGCATTATTAATAACGGTATTAATATGAAGCGACCAGGTAAGATCAGTTGTTATGTGAATTCCCAGGTATCGGTACGACGTCACTGGTCCAAGAAGTGTGTTGTTAAGGTAATAGGAACCCGTCGAAAGGGCTGTTCTTGAAATGCGTAAGACTTTGCATTTAGTTGTATTAAGTTCCATTAACCATTGCTCACACCAGTTAGAAATTGCGTTAATGTCCGATTGCAGTGCCGTAACGTCGTTATCGTTGTTAATTTCTCGAAAAATAACACAGTCATCTGCAAACAAGTGAATATTAGAGAGAACACAGCTAGGTAGGTCATTAATGTATATCAAAAACAAAAGTGGTCCCAAGACAGAGCCCTGGGGAACGCCGGAATGAACAGAACTGGGTGAAGAGTCATAGTTATTGGCTGTGACGAACTGGAAACGATTAGAAAGGAAATACTCAATCCATGCAAACAACTTAGGATCTAGATTTAACTTGCTTAGTTTGTAAAGGAGTAGTTTGTGAGACACTTTGTCAAAAGCCTTGGAGAAGTCGAGGAAGATACAATCAGCGGATGAACGGCGATCTAAAATTAAGTGTAGCTTGTGGGTTAAGGAAAGCAATTGGGTCTCGCACGAGAACTTCTTTCGAAAACCATGTTGCGCGGGTGAGAAGAAAGAGTTAAATTCAAGAAATTTTACCAGATGGGAAAAAATTACATGTTCGAGAATTTTGCATGGAATGCTTGTTAGTGATATGGGTCGGAAATTGTTAGGCGTATGTTTGTTACCGGACTTATGGAGTGGCACCACCTTCCCGACTTCCCAATCCGCCGGCAGGATGCTCGTGTCGAGGGTCTGCTGGAATATTTTGCACAAAATAATAGAGGAATACACAGCAGTACTTTTTAAGAACTTCGTATTAATAAGGTCAACACCGGGGCTCGATGAGGGTTTCAGTGACTGGATTATTTTACTTACACCACCTGGGTCAGGAACAATGGGGTCCATGGAGAGATAATTACAGTTCTGAAGTTCAGGTATTGAGGGGTTAGAAGAAACAACAAAGTTCTGGCAAAAAACTGCATTGAGTAGGGAAGAACATTCGCTACTGGGTATAATGGAACCATCTGGCCCAGTTAATGTAATACTATTCGTTTTAGAAGGAGTGATCACACGCCAAAATTTTTTAGGGTCGTTAATAAGCATAGAAGGAAGGGTGCGCTGAAGAAAGTGTGATTTGGCAAGTTTTACTGCTGCAATGTATGCTTTGTTGGCGGTTGTGTATGCGTTCCATCGATAATCACTCGGGGATTTTTTAGCCAGACGATAGCAGCGCTTTTTTCGATTATACAGCCTGTTTAACTGCTTGTTGTACCAAGGCGCCTCCGGGTTAGAATTTATTGTGCGCAGAGGGATGTATTTATCAGTTAGTTTGTGAACTTTATTTTTAAATAGGTTCCAGTTTTCTTGAACGGTACGCGTATCAAAATGCAACAAGAAAATGTCCAGAAAGCAAGCTAGTTCATTGTTAATAGTTTCAAAGTCTGCTCTTGAGTAGTCGCGAATTTGCTTAGTTGAGGTCGTAGCCTTGCTTAATGGAACGTTTATATTAAATGAAAGGAGCGAGTGGTCGCTCAGACCGGGTAAGTATGAAATCGGGGAAGCAAAATTAGCGTGCGTAGTTAATATCAAATCTAGTATGTTCGCGGTCTCTTGCGTGGTTCTAGTCGGTTCAGAAACGAGCTGGGAAAAAGAAAATAATGAACAAAGATGGATAAATTCTGTTGTTTGAGATGAAGGTGGTTTGGATACGGGGGTTTCCGAGGACCAAGAAATATGTGGGAAGTTAAAATCTCCCATAAGGAATATAGGAGCATTGGGGTGTCGTGTAGAAACAATATTCAGCGCATCGTGTAGTTCAGACACAAACGTTGGGGGATATGAAGGTGGACGGTAACAAACGCCCATAACAAATTTCCGGTGCCCAATGTCAACGCAAGACCATACAGATTCTAAATCAGTGTGAACGTGAATTAAGTGAGATGGATAAGACTTTTTGACAGCAAGTAATACGCCACCGCCTTGACGCAAGGTGCGATCGCAGCGATAAATGTTAAAACAGGACACGTCGAATATTTCACTATCATGAATGTGTGTGTGCAACCATGTTTCAGTGAGTGCTACGATGTCTGCGCTAACGGTGTTAATGACAGAGTTAAGGGATTCCCGTTTGCTTGTTACACTGCGAATATTTGCTAGAATTACGGAGACACAAGGCATCGGTGCTCTAGCTCCCCTCGCGTGTTCCTAGCTGGTAGGCCTGCCGGACAACGCAGACGCACTCGCCAAAAGCGGTGCGGCGGACGTGGCATTGGGAAGTGGCGCAGTCGGTGGCGCCCGTTTTATTTCTTTTACGCTGTCAGACACGGTATCGTACATGAAGCACCGGTCATCTATTATTAGTTTGTTATAGCGCAATTGGAATTTGGGAGAGTGGGGTTGGCCTTTGCCAAATTCTACAAGTTTCTTTCTAGCCTGCCTAGTTGCGACTGAGTAATCTTCCGATACCGCAATGTCTTTTGTTTTTAAAACAGCGCGGTCGGAAAGAATCGCTTCCTTCATCTTGAAGCTGCGAAATTTAATGATGACCGGACGAGTTTTGGAGCTGGAAAAGGTGCCTATGCGGTGAACACGATCGACATCATTTCCAGTAATGGCTTTTCCTGTCGCACTTGATAGTGCAGCTAGCGTCTTCTCCTCTGTGTCTTGCCACGATTCCCGCGAGTCCGGGATGCCATGAACGAGCAGGTTACTTCTCCGTGACCTGTCCTCTATGTCGTCCAGGCGAGATTGCAAGACGCCCTGCTGCGACATCAAGCGTTCTGCAGCGTCGCTGACAGCCGCCAGGTCACCACTCATCTGCTCTATCACATCCGACTTTGATTCTAAGCATTCAAGACGGCCGAAAATGTCAACCAGCTTTGTTTCTATTGCCCGCTGGCCGGACTTGATTTCTCTAATATCTGTTTGAAGATCCGCTTGCCCCTTAGTTAATGCGATTGTCCGTTCGTTGATGTCGTTGAGTATCTGAAGCATTGTGTTCATTTGCTCCGAGTTCGCATCCCGAGGTTCGTCGGGAGCTGTGGATTGGTTTCGGGGTTTAGGAGGACCAGGGTTAGTCTCTATGTCACCTGACAGAAGCAGCAACAGCGCGACATCAACGCAATCGAGCAATGTTTCACAGAGCACTTGTGGGCATGGGAGCAGTATCAAAAAGCGATTGTTAGATCGCTGTGCGAAAAGTGAGAATTGATTACGCACCTGCGGGGCGTAGAGAAGAATTTTCGGCATGGTTTCACGAACGCTGCTCCCATGCCCACTAAAGGCAAGTGTGCTGCGTGGCTTGTTTATATCCGTGCGCCACAGTGCTGCCGCCGTCACTTTGGCCGGGTTCCGGGTGAACGTCGAGTTGCTTGGTCGACGGTTGATACCGTCGCAGCCACGATTGTAGATATCCAGCACGTCATCGCCAGCTGAAGCTTGAAAGGCCTGCCCAGGATCGATGCGCGTAGGACGAAATGGCCAGACAAAAAGACGGTCAGCAAAACCTGCGGGGCGTAGAGAAGAATTTTCGGCATGGTTTCACGAACGCTGCTCCCATGCCCACTCTTTCACGAACGCTGCTCCCATGCCCACTCCCATGCCCATTAATAGACTCCAACCAAATGTTTTGAAGAAATCTGACGTTTCGAAACCGACTTGATTCCTTCCTCAGGGGTGACTGCGGAGGCTACGTACCAGCGGCGTCTTCAAAGCATTCGCGGGGTGGATAATGACCTCTCTCTCTCTCTCGTTTTGCCGTTGTTGGCCGGTCTTTCGCGCGGGGGAGCAGGTGGCCCAGCGTACACGAAGGCACGCGCGTGATGCGAACCCCTTTCTTCTTGAAGATCCGCGCCAACATCTCCCTGCTTGCCGGAACTTATGAAACCGGTACGCGTTTCGGGGGCTGCCAATTAAGGTTTATTGAGGTTTTCGTATCCTCTGTTGCTATGCCCGGTGGGTGGTGGCTCGAATGAAGTTTTTGGGTTGCCGTTTTTTTTCGAGGCCCGCAACCACGTGGGCCTCTTCTCTCTTTTGCTCTGTCTCATACGAGCATATTTTCCTAGCTCTCTCGAGTTGCGTGGTAACAACCGAGGCCTTGTGGCAGGTTGGGTGGAAGAATCATATTGAAGGTAGCGACCAGTGTGCGTTGGCTTCCTATGAACGAAGAACTCCAGGCCATTGCGCTTTCTTGCCACCTGGACGTCGAGAAAGGGCAGGCAGTGGTCGTGTTCACACTCAGTCGTGAATTGCGTGGCTGGGTGCACGGAATTTAGGTGTTGTCTGAAGTTTTCGACTTCAGACGTCCTAATGACCCAAAGGCAATTGTCCATATTACGCAGAAAAAGCTGGAGTCACGGCCAGAAGGAGCTGAGTGCTTTCTCTTCCATGTACTCCAGGGTGAGGCTTGCCATTATGACGGAGATAGAAGCTCTCATCGCGGTTCCACTGTTATGCCTGAAAATAGTTCCTTTGTAGGAGAAGTACTTACTGGACAGGCAGAACTCCAGTATACGGCAGAGCTCGTCAACCACCAAAGGAGTTCTTTTCACTCAGGCTTGCGTCCTACTCAAGCGCAGAACGGGCAGTGGATACAGCTAAGGGAACTGGCACGTTGTTAAACAATGAAACGACGTCAAATAAGACCATGCTCTCGTCATCACCGATGCTCAGATCTCACGCTAGCTGCACGAAATGGCTGGAGTCGCGGACAAGTGTTGGTGTCTTCCGGGTTAGGAAAGCGAAAATTCGGTGTAAAAATTTGAAAGGGCTCGGCATGGGGAGGAAGTGATGTCTACAATCGGTGAGAGGGGGACGTCAGGCTTGTGAATTTTCGGTAGTCCATAGAAACTCAGTGCGGATTCGTTACGGCAGATTAGTCATAGGTAAATTGTTCTGAAATCCGGGTAATCGTTTAAAATTTTCGCGAGTAGCTGGTTTAGCTGCGTCTGTGCTTGCTTCGTTGGGTCATTTACAAGCTGTGTGTATGCGTCCTGTTCTAAAAGAGCTGAAATCTTCCGATCGTAGTCACCACTGTGCAGCCCCACCGTCGAATTGCCCTTGTCGGCTAGCAAGATGACAATGCTTCGATACCTTCGGAGTTCCGGAAGTACCTGGTTCTCCTCCGCGGTCAAATTCTTTTTCCTTTGTAACGGTATTTTTCAAAGGATCCCAATTCTTCAAAGGAGCCTAATTTCTTCTCTGGCACCCGGCCTCACGCTTTGGACGTCTTTCTCTACAGCCCCGACAAGTTTCTGTTGACGGGGAGTCGTTGACGTGTTTTAGCCATGCCCCTTTGCCAGGACAGAAGTTTCCTGATCACTGAGTGGACGAGATGAAAGATTGGTGACAAACTTGGAATTTCGGTGCTTTGAGTGGAGCTCCGGTTCAACTGGTAGGAGAGTTTTTTATCCTGAGTGGTTCGGTGCTTTTTTGCGGTTGATGCCGCAACGCAGTCCGCGAACGAGTCGACCGCAGTCATCAACTCAGGGTTGCGATGCTCAAGTTGATGCTTCTCGAAAAACAGGCACAATTCTTTTTTTCCGTAGAGAGGTGGTAATTTCATGAAAGGGGGTGTTGATGAATGGTTGTTCGGCTCTCGTGACGGCTTCCATGCCTTCAGGGGTCGAGACAGGTCGTTTTAGGCGCAGGCTTTGAGGAACAACTTTCCTTTCTTTCCAAGTGCGGCTCACGTCGAGATGAGTCTTGAAAACTAAGATGCCTGCCTTAATGCGTATGTAGCGCATGACTAGCTACATTGTATCTTGTCCGAAGTTTTGGCTGATTGACTTTAATGTAAACATTCGACAGAAGTCTGTCTGGTTGGGTAGGAAACTGGGAGATGATTTAGACTCAAACCAAAAGTTTTGAAGAAACGCGACGTTTCGAAACCGACTTGGTTTCTTCCTCAGAGTGGACTGGGGAGGTTACGTAGCAGCGGCGTCTTTAAAGTACTACCGGTGCTGATAATGACCCCCTCTCACTCTTTCTCTTTCTCGTTTCGCTGTGGAGCGCAGTCCGTGCGAATACACTGGGAGAAGGGTTCCGAGAGAGCGGTTGACGTTATGGGCTGTCCTTTTTATGTGCCACAACTCGAGTAACAACCTTTTTTACCAATTTGGCTCCCTTTCAAGCAAGGCCGTCGCTTCGAAATTGATCTAGTGATCTAACGTCTCAGCATGTTCGGCGACTACGCTGCTCTCTTTGTAGAACTTCCGCACATCGTTGGCGTGTTGCTTCAGTCGTTCCGGTAGGTTTTTCATCTCGCCAATGTACGGCGAGGGGCACTCCGCGCACGAAATTTTATAAATGACACTGGCGCCCTGTCCATTATTGGCCGGTCTTTCGGGCGGGAGAGGAGGCGGCCCAAAGGGGTTAGCATCGCGCACGTGGCTTCGTGTACAGCCAACAATGAACAACGACCAGCCGACAATGAACAGGGCCCCCGGTGTCCTTTATAAAATTCCATGTGCCGAGTGCCCTTCGTCGTACAACGGTGGGACGAAAAACCTACCGGAACGACTGAAGCAACACGACAACGATGTGCGGAAGTTCTACAAAGAGCGCAGCGCAGTCGCCGCAAATTCTGAGACGCTCGATCACCAGATCAATTTCGAAGCAACGGTCATCCTTGAAAGCGAGCTGAACTGGAGTAAAAGGTTGTTACTCGAGTCGTGGCACATACAGAGGACAGCCCATAGCATTAACCGCTCTCTCGGGACCATTCACCAAGTGTATACACGTGGACTGCACTCCACGCCAAAACGACAGAGAAAGAGAGAGAGAGAGGTCATTATCCACCCCGCGAGTGCTTTGAAGACGCTACTGCTACGTAGCGTCAGCCGTCACCCCTGAGGAAGGAAGCAAGTCGGTTTCAAATTGTCGGGTTTCTTCAAAACTTTTGGTTGGTGTCTAAATGATCCCCCTAACAAAAAGGCTTTTTGACGATTTCTGGCCTTGTGCGCCTACTCTTGACGATTTATTACAGGATTTTTGAAGATAGCGGAAACCTTGACTAACCTTAGACGAGACGACACACCGTTTTTATGGGTCACCGAGAAGCAGGCTGCCTTTGCCAAACTACGACAGCGGATGCTGTCAGCCCCCGTTCTTGCGCATTTCGACGATGATGCTGACCCAGAGGTTCACACTGAAACCAGTACCATCACCCTCAGCGCAGTGCTCGTCCAGCTTCAACATGGCAAAAAACGAGTCATAGCCTATGCCAACCGCCGCTGTCTTGTACCGAGGTAGTAGTAGTAGTAGTAGTATTTTTTATTTACAGTAAGCCAGATACAGAGCTCACTGCAGGGCAAAGGGCTAAAGGCGAACAGCCTGACAAAGGCCCTTGTCCCTCCGCAGTCCGTGACAGTGGAAAGCTTAAACAATATATATATTCAATACATTGCTTTCAAGCAACCTGAAATTGTAAACACAAAATTCAAACATAAATAACATAAGAAGTTTACATGACACATTTTAAGAATTTGAGGTCACTCTCGTTATAATTTACAACTAAACAATATCAATGAAACAACTCAAAAACAGACATAGGTGAATTACACGACCACAGAGAAAGAGCGTATCGCAGTAGTATGGGTGATCACCAAGTTTTACCCATACCTCTATGGTCGGTCAATCAAAGTGATGATGAATAAAGTGCACTCTGCTGATGGGTGAACATACTTGATCCCTCAGGACGACTTGCCCCAGTGGAGCTTGCGTGTACAGGAATTTATGTGACCATCGTCTACAAGTAGGGATGGAATCATGAAGACGCTGTTACACTGTCGCGTGCACCCATACATTTAGCCAGTCAGGAAGAAGAGAACGATGATGGTTTCCTGGGCACCCTTAGCTTATCTAACTTTAGCAGACGGCAGCGAGAGGATGAAGAGTAAGTCATTGTTAAGTGAAAAGAAGATAAAAGTGTGCCCGTAACTGTCTCTCAGGAGGAGGACACCTGAACAGTAGCTCACGACGGGGGGGGGGGGGGGGGTAAAGAGATATTAAAAGATAGGATTAAGAGGTATAGAGGTAGAAAGAGCGAGGCGCAGAAACAGCCACATAACAAAGTAAGGAGAAGATGGACACGGTCGCAGGATTCCGAGGATGGGTCACCACTCGGCAGAGAGTTTTTGTCAGCGTCAGGAGATAGCGTAGTGTGAGCCTGTCGGCCAGAGCTGCACTGTCGATGGAGATCACGGTGGCACAACCGGTCGGCGCGAAATCCAGCGAGCCAGTCCTAGAGCATAAAGAGAACGACCACTTATCGACTGTTTAGAGGATCGTAGCCTCATTATACCTCGCCATGAATCTCACGTCGTAACGTCTTTCCGCCTCCGAGATAATGTCCTGTACAAGAAAAATGCCCGTTCTACGAGCCGCGTTTACCTTCTCGTCATTCCGAAGGATATGCGGGACGAAGTCCTCTGCGCGTGTCATGACGAGCCTAAGTCTGGTCATCTAGGCTACTCGCGATTGCTCGCCAAAGTAAGCGAGACACATGCTACTGCCACCCGGCCTTTCGGCAAGCATGAAGCAGTACGTTAAAAGCTGTCGTGTATGCCAGCGTCGAAAGTCGACACCAAGCAAGGTGGCTGGATTATTTCAACCAATTGATCCACCCCACAAGCCATTTGACCAAGTCGGTATGGACATCCTTGGACCATTTACTTTATTGACCGACGGACAACGGCATCATTGTTGCAACTGACTATCTGACACTCTATGCTTAGAAAAAGGTAATACCACGAGCCACGGCTTCTGAGGCAGCGCAGTTCTTCATGTGCCACGTTCTTCTGTGCTACGGTGCTCTATTTACAGTGATAACCAACACAGGGACACAGATACCTGCACAGCTTATAGATGAAGTTTTTCGACTAAGGAACACTGGGCATCGAACGACGACTGGTTACCATTCGCAGAGCAATGGGCTCACCGAGTGACTATATAAGACAGTCACAAACATGATCCCCATGTACA
The DNA here is from genome assembly GCA_013436015.1 of Rhipicephalus annulatus. Taxonomy (NCBI): domain Eukaryota; kingdom Metazoa; phylum Arthropoda; class Arachnida; order Ixodida; family Ixodidae; genus Rhipicephalus; species Rhipicephalus annulatus. Next base: position 112,410 of record WOVY01013869.1, on the reverse strand, counting down.
TCGACTTCCAACACAAAACATGGGATCGTATTTTGCCTTAAGTGACACCATTTCGCCTCCTCTACTACCGCGACTTTTAGATGATGCTGGATGCCATGCTTCCTTGTGAAGACGCCGATCAATTAACAACTGACGCTGATGAATTTGCGGAGCGTTCCGAGGAAACTCGCCAGCTCGCACAGCTACACATTGGTCAGCAGCAACTGGTCGATGCACGACGTTACACCATGCGTCACAAAAACGTATCTTAGTAATTATCGTGCCGGTTTGATGATGATATGTAGAATTTAACGTCCCAAAACCATCATACGACTATGAGAGACGCCGTAGTCGAGGGCTTCGAAAATTTCGACCACCTGGGTTTCTTTAACGTGCACCTATATCTGAGCACACCAGCCTACAACATTTTCGCCTCAATCAGAGATGCAGCCTCCACCGGAATTCGATCCCGCAACCTGCGGGTCAGCAGCCGAGCACCTTAGCCACTAGACCATCGCGGCGGGGCTATCGTGGTGGTTTGTGTAGAGACGTGCTCGTCCTAATATATTGCATTTACATTCAATCGATATTAGAATTCGCCTTTCTTTTGTTTCTGGCGCTCCCACTTAAAGTTCGACAACTGATTCTGTTAGGACGCGAATCGTTACGCTTATGCCTGGGGCTACCTAAGTATGTTGCGAACAATATCCAACATTAAGAATTCCGCCTGCCTTCTATTATAAAAAATTCATATTCTAATATTACGCTCATTCCTAAAAATGTGTGCATCACCTGAGATGAGGTTACAGTATGTGTTCATTAGCCAGCAGGCCTCATTTTGCAACCACCAAAGGTCTAAATTACGGTGCCCTCACGTTATTTTTACACAGAAACTTCTCGACCCCTTAACAGTTAACCTTTGTAAAATACTTGTACTCAACCCTGTAGGTTCAATTCAGAATAAATTTGATGATATATATTCCAAGAATGAAAAAAGTACCATATCAGTATATAAATGGCATTTTAAAAGATCATATGGCCGAAGTAGAAACATCCAATGTAGTATAGCCTCACGCTTCCATTCATGAAGAGAAGGCAGGCGTAGAGATCGTGACATCCTCTCTAGATTTGGCTCGTTATCTTCTTCTTGACTGGCAAAATGTATGGAAGCACGCGACAGTGTGTCAGCGTCTTCGTTATTCCGCCTTGACTTGTAGACGATGGTCACACAAATTACTGTACACGCAAGCTCCACCGGGGCAACTCATCCTGAGGGATCACGTATGTTCACCCATTAGCAGAGTGCACGTTATCCATCATCCATTTGAAGGACCAACCATAAAGGTATGGGTGAAACTTGGTGATCACCCATACTACGGCGAGACGCTTTTTCTCTGTGGTCATCTAATTCACCTCGGTACAGGACAGTGAGCGGTTGGCATAGGCTATGACTCGCTGGGAAGATGGAAATCGCCTGTAGTTCTTTATAGGTTCGGTTGTGGAACTACAAGTTTTCGCGATCGGCCATACCATGCCGGATTGTCCTTCCGGCAGCGAACGCGAACGAACGTGGAATCAAGAACTTCGACGGAGCGGCGATAGCGGCCCACGCCGGCCGCGAAAACAGGAATGAAGGTGCAGATAAGGTTTACGAGATCGTGCTGCCTACGTTCCCCACTGGCCGTGTTCTACTGAACACGTTGTTTATGCACGGTGATGTGCGTGAGCCTCCCTACCAAATTGAGGACTTCAGAGATGCCCTCGAGACATTTAGGGTGCTACCAGACGTCGTCGCCTTAGGAGCGTACCAGATTAACCACATCTGGACCGTCACCCTCATCAGCGGAGAAGCGACAAGGAAACTGGCCGCGCCGAAAGAATTGAAGGTAAAGGGCCGCCGGTGCATAATTATTGATACCGAAGACCAGCAAGTAAAGCTCCGCCTGCATTTATTGCTCTACGGTGTCTATGATGGGGACATTCGGACAGCGTTCACCACGTTCGGTAACGTCACTGAAGTGACGCGAGAACGGTGGAAGGTGCAAGGCATGAGAGAGAAGGGATCGACAACGAGAAGCGTGTTGCCGGGAATGAAGGCGGATAACCTGCCCCACCAGGTGCGAGTCGCCGGTGAGTTGGCCCTCGTCGTCGTTCCTGAGCGGGCGATGCAGTGTTTGCGTTGTCATGGCACGGGCCACGTGCACAGAGATTGCAAGTTGCCCCACTCCTAAAAATGACGGCGTTACGGATACGCGGACGCTGACTGCATCCGTACTTACGCATCGGTGACCGGAATTTCAAGGACTGACGAGCCCGACGAACTCATGGACGTCGTTGAGGCTGAGGAAACGGCCATGGGAACCGAGGAGACAAGAAAGCAGGCGGGGCTTTCCAGTGGTGACGCCACAAAATGAGGTTCTCCGGCAGACCGACAGCCTGAAGCAGACACGACTGGGACTACATACAACCAACCAGTAGAACAGGGTTCGCCGGCGGTCACGGAAGGGGACGCTGGTGAAGGCGACCTACCAACGCCGCAAGGAGCGGCGAGTGAAGTTGATGGGTCGCCTGGAACGACAGAGAAAGCGTCCAAGGGCGGTGATTTTAAATGTCTTAAGGATTTACAAGCCATAAAGAGCTGTGTACAAGAACCAACCAATCTGGCTGGGGCATGTCCTCATCTTGGATGCCGTAGAGCATCTAATGCAGGCAGAGTTTTACTTGCTGGTCTTCGGGATAAATAATTATGCACCGGCGTTCTTTACCTTCACTTTCCACGTGGCCAGTTTCCTTGTCGTTTCTCTACCTGTGAGGGTGACGGCCTAGACGTGGTTAATCTGGCACGCTTCTAAGGCAACGACGTCGGGTAGCACCCCAACAGTCTCTAGGGCGTCTCTCAAGCCCTCAATTCTGTAGGGACGCTAACGCACATCACCGTGCAAAAACAACGTGTTCAGTACAACACGGCCAGTGGGCAACGTAGGCAGCGCGATCTCGTAGTCCTTATCTGCACCGTCAATCCTGTTTTCGCGGCCGGTGCGGGTTGCTCTCGCCGCTCCGTCTGAACTCATGATTCCACGTCCGCCCGCGTTCGCTGCCGCAAGAAGAATGAGAATGGTATGGCCAATGGCGAAAGCTTGTCCTTCCACAACACAACTTATAACAAACTACAGGCGATTTCCATCTTTCCAAGTTACAGTTAACAGCTTATGCAGCGCGTTATATTATCCTGGCGGCAAACTGCGAAGGTGCGTGACAATAACGTCTGTTGTTCTCCGGCAGAGAGCTTGCTCGGCTCCTTCGCTGGGGCGCACAAGCACGGGCGCGCTAACTTTTACGCACAGATGTGGTGCACTTGCTGGCTGCCGCCACCGGCCATGCTCGTAAGTGTTTTTCTGTAACTTAACAAACAGCTGTTGCGTCGGCTTTTATGACTGGGTGGCACATGAGGGACCGACCTAAAGCAGCAATATTGGAATCCCCAATAATGATATTGTAACCTCCTGCCATGGTGGTCTAGTGGCTAAGGCACTCGGATGCTGACCCGCAAGACGCGCAGGGTCGAATACCGGCCTCAGGGTCGAGTACCGGCCTCGCCGGCCAAAATGACTTTAGTCCAAGAGCTTAGCTTAGATTTGGGGCACGTTAAAGAAAACAAAAACCACGAGGCCAAAATTTCCGGAGCCTTCAAATACGGGGTCCCCATATTCGTATGAAGGTTAGATCCCGACAAATATGACATGTTCCTAATGCTATATTACAATCCGGCAATAAAATCTGTCCAGTAGAGATATCACACAATCAAACTGCCATGTGCGCCACATTTAGGCACACGTGCGCAGGCGTCAAATTTCGATTCACTGCACGCATTATTTTTCTTCTTGAACAACGAATGACGTGGAAAAGTTGAACAACGCCCTCGAACTCTTCCATCTATATTTTTTTCTATATACAGTAAAAAGTACAGATAAAGAGAAATTGAAAAAGAAAAGAAGGTTCCATGCGCCCTTGTAGTTCTGTAGATTAGAGATATCGCACACTACAACTCTATTGGCGCCAAATTTAAACCCGTGTGCGCAGATTAAGTTTCTAAGTGCACGCGACGCAACGAGAAACGAATGACGACAAAAAGTTAAACAGCACCCCCCCCACCCCTGTTCTTTCTCTGAACAAAAAGAACAAAAATAAAACAAATGATAAAGCGAGGTAGAAGAAAAATAATAAAAGAGTAAGTCACGCGCTCCGGGTGCCAAATCTAAACCCATGTGCGCACGCATATATTTTTATTGGCTATACTGATGGTCACGTGCGCATGGGATACGGGCACACAATGACGTCGCAAAATAAACAACAGCCTCCTCTCAATTCTCCCCAAGTTTCTTATCTGCACTGGAAAAGAGAAATTTTGAAAAGTAGAAAGAAGGTGCCATCAGCACTCGGTGCTCCTAGGCGGTCTCCCTCCCAAGTACTGACCGAGCCCAATGCTGCTTAGCTTGGGTTATCGGACGAGAACCGGCGCATTTAGCATGGTATGGCCGATTTTGTCCTTTGATACCTGCATTTGGTACCAACCACAGAATACAAACGACACTGGTAAGAAAGTGTGCAATGCACAATATTTACATGATAACTTAACAGTCAACAAGGATGGTGATGATTTCGGTAATATAAATCTCGCAAGGTCACCGGAGACTTCAGTCGTGGAAGCCATACTAATGGCTCCGGTACTGCTTTATAAATCTCAAGAAACCGGCGAATTCTTTTTCTGAATGAGACACTTGCCGGCCGTGCATCCTTATTAAAGTGGCAGCCTTCCATTCTCGCTCTCTGAATGCAATGGAGGCCCATGAGCACAACTGCATCAAAAGGAGCCCCGTCATTGTTGTCTACATTTAGAAATCTAATGCTATGCGGGTCCAAAAGAAATTCTTTTTCACAAATCTCTGCAAAACATCCCAAAAATAATTCTTCTCCCAACAATGTAAAAAAACATGGTCTACCGTTTCTGGCAGTTTACAAATAAAGCAATGCGTACCCCAAGGCAAATAGCACCCCTTTTTTTCCAAAAACGTTTTAACAGGTAGTGTCCCACTATGCAGCTTAAGGAAAAATGTTTTGGCTCCCGGCATGACTTGCATTCTCTTTAAATTTTTTAAAACATCACTACCTGGGCCTCCACTGAATAAAGATCGGTATACAGGCACTGAAAAAACTATATCGCATAACGCAAAATAAAGTTCTTTTCGTCTTACAGCAGCCAGATACTCTCGTGAAAATTGTAAGGTTGGAAATCTCACACTGAACACACGTTCTTTATAAAAAATCCCGATCCCCCCCACACAATGTTGGGTTGAAACAACATATTCAGGAAGTGCTCTAGCTAGTCGAAGTTGACATACTGTGCGTAGAAAAGAGTCTGTCGCATCTCTAAAAAACAAAAACTGGTTAACTTGTCGTAAATAGAGGTGGCCTAGTCCGACACCTCCGTGTTTCACCCTTCATAACAAGTTTGTGCGACTGCATCGCTCCCATTAAGAAGCCCAAATAAATGTCTCAGATATCCTGTGCAGTTTCTGCACATTAGTCCGTGAACAAAGTATGACCTGAATAACATACCACAACTTGCTGATGAAAGACAGGTTGCAAAGTGTGGCTCTGGCAAAGATCGAAAAGGCGCCTGCTTTACACTTCTCCACTTTCTCTTGCGTCTCCTTAACCTGCAGTTTCCAATACTTATCGCTGTCGCGATAACAGTCAAGTGGAACACCTTAGTACTTGCCTGGGATTGTCACCCAAGGCATGTTTGCGAAGTGGTCCAGTTTTGCTGGTCATGACCCGTGCTAGAGCCCTAGACACTTGCCCCAGTTCACGCCGCTACCGGTAACTTGGCTGAACTCACGGACACATTGGACCGCCCGTACGATGCTCCGCTGGTCACGAGTAGAGATAGCTATATCATCTGCATAAGCCAGCAGTTTCACTTCTGCGACTTGTAAGTTGAAACGAGAGATACCATTGTCTGTGATTATTTCCATGCACAGTGTTTCAATGTAAATACAAAACGTAAGGGGCTGAGGGGGCAGCCCTGGTGAACCGAACGTTGCACACTGATGGGTGCCCCCGTATCTTATTTACAATCAATATCGTGGTGCAGTTCTGGTACGCCTGATCCACTCCCTCGCAGATAACCGAACCAAGATTAGCGTGATTTAAAATTGCAAACAAAATCCTATGGTCTACACAGTCGAAAGCCTTTTCTAAATCAATTTGTAGAATGGCGACCCGCTCAAGTGAATAATCACACCATTCCAGAATGATCCGTGCTTTAGTAATATTTGTGACAATAGAACGCCCTTAAATACCACAGGTTTGAAGAGGTGCGACGATACCCCGAATCACAGTGTGTAGTCTGCGTGCTAATACTAATATATATATATTGGTTCGGGAAGATTTATTCGCTAAGAGCTATTCTTGCTAACAGCTTAAAGAGCGCACAGTCACGCAGGCCAACGGCAGAAGCTCGAAAGTCCAACCCACAACAACCACGTTGTCGTCTTCTTCATTTGGGTGCCAACTCAACTGTGTCGGGGCGACAGTTCCATACATGTATCATCACCCCGGCCCGTAAGGCACCGTCTCGGTGCCTGTTAGACGAGCGAGTCGGCGCTGTAGGGCTTGAGACGAGAAACGTTGACTACTTCCGTTCTGAGTGCAGCAGCTGATGAGTTTGTGGTAGCGGCAATCTCGTAGGTCACAGGTGTGACCTGACGAATGACTAGGTAGGGCCCAGTGTATCGCGATAGTAGTTTCTCGCAGGAGCAAACACGTCGAGATGGGAGCCACAGGAGAACAAGAGATCCTGCAGAAAAAACAGCATCTCTGTGTCGACGGTCATGAAGAGACTTCTGTGCAGTCTGCGACGACGATAACCCAGCACGCGCTACCGGGCGTGCCGTGAGGGCACGGGTGATCGCATCCTGAGCGTATGAAGTGGAGGATTGGTGGTCTGATGAAAGCAGTGTGTCAAAGGGCAGTAAGGGATGACGTCCGAAGAGTAGATAAAATGGGGAGTAGCCCACTGTTTCATGATGCGACGAGTTATAGGCGAAGGTTACGAATGGAAGAGCTATGTGCCAATGAGTGTGGTCGGTAGATACGTACATGGAAAGCATGTCCGTCAATGTGCAGTTTAGGCGCTCCGTAAGACCGTTAGTCTGAGGGTGGTAAGATGTGGTGAAGTTGTGACGGGTAGCACAAGATCGGAGTAGATCATCAACCACATGAGATAGGATGTAGCCACCACGTTCTGTGAGCAGGTGAGTCGGAGCGCCATGCTGGAGAATAATGTCGTACAGCAGGAAGTCGGCAACGTTGGTTGCGCAGCTGGTTGGTAGTGCTCGAGTGATTGCATACCGAGTGGCATAGTCTGTGGCCACTGCAATCTATTTACTTCCAGTTGTAAAAGTAGGAAAGGGACCTAGCAAGTCTAACCCCACTCGATAAATTGGCTCGGCTGGAATTTCAATAGGTTGAAGAATACTGGCAAGGGGAGTCGTAGGCTTCTTTCGGTGCTGGCAGAGGTCGCAAGATGCGACATAACTGCAAACAGAGCGGTACAGACCCTTCCAGAACACTCTTCGTCGAATGCGGTCGTAAGTTCTGGAGACTCCTAGATGTGCAAAATTTGGAGCGTCGTGGAATTGTAGCAAAACATCCTTTCGCAGGTGATGCGGTACGACGAGTAAAAGTTCCGCACCGTCGGGGTGTAAGTTGCGGCGGCACAAAACGTTGTCCTGAGGCAGGCATCTGCTAAGAGAAGGTTCAGCATAACGCGATTGAAGGCGGTCAATGATGGTGAGGAGCGATGGATCTCGGCGCTGTTCGTCGGCCACGTTCAGAAAGTCAGTGGTGGCTAAAACGCAGGCATCAGATTCCAAATCAGTGAAGCTAGGTGGATCAACGGGGTGCCTGAATAAGCAGTCAGCATCGCTGTGCAGCTTTCCAGATTTATAAACAACCGAGAACGTGTACTCCTGTAATTGAAGTGCCCATCGGCCGAGTCTTCCTGTAGGGTCCTTAAGCGTAGGTAGCCAGCAAAGCGCATGATGGTCCGTGATGACTGCGAACGAACATCCGTATAAGTACGGACGGAATTTCGCAATTGCCCAAATGAGGGCTAAGCATTCCCGCTCCGTGATGGAATAATTTTGTTCCACTTGCGACAAAAAGCGGCTAGCGTAGGCTATCACATGGTTGGTGCCATTGTGTGTCTGAGCGAGTATAGCACCAATGCCATGGCCGCTTGCATTGGTGCGAAGCTCTGTTCGAGCCGCTGGATCGAAATGAGCCAGCAATGGTGGTGATGTGAGGGCGGTAATTAGCGACGCGAAGGAATGTTCTTGGTACCTTCCCAAGGCCACATTCTTTTTCAGGAGATTCATGAGGGGCCTAGCAATGTCCGCGAAGTTGAAGACAAAGAGGCGGAAGTATGAGCAGAGCCCAATAATACTGCGAACTTCTTGTGTGAAACGCGGAACCGGGAATTCTCGGACAGCACGCACTTTGTCAGGGTCGGGTTGTACACCAGTGGCGTCAACAAGGTGGCCGAGTAGTTTAATCTGCCGCCGCCCAAATCAGCATTTCGACAAAATCAGTTGGAGACTAGTGCAACAAAAAACGTCAAGAATTGCCGAGAGACGAGGCAGGTGGCTTTAGAAGGTGAGCGAGATAACGATTACATCATCCACATAGCAAAGGCAGGTCGACCATTTGAAACCGCGAAGAAGAGAGTCCATCATACATTCAAAAGTAGCCGGGGCATTGCACAACCCAAAGGCATGACCTTGAATTGGTAAAGGCCGTCGGGTGTGATGAATGCTGTCTTCTCTTGGTCGCGGTCGTCGACCGAAATTTGCCAGTATCCGGATTGAAGGTCAAGGAACGAGAAATAATTGGCGCCGTGGAGGCAGTCTAGCGCATCATCGATTCGAGGTAAAGGATAAACGTCCTTCTTGGTGATCCAATTCAGGTGGCGATAGTCGACGAAAAAGCGCCAGGTGTTGTCCTTATTTTTAACTAAGACCACAGGAGAGGCCCAAGGACTTGATGAAGGCACAATGACATCTTTACTCAGCATTTTCTCTACCTCTGTCTGCAAAACTTGGCGCTCAACTAGGACACGCGATAACGGCGTTTGTGGAGTGAACTGTCTTCGCCGGTGTCGATGCAGTGGGTTATGGCACTTGCGCGGCCCAGGGGACGGTCGTCGACGTCAAAGTTATCCAGGTAAGAAAATAGAACACGCCGGAGCGCCGCAACTCGGGAAGGTAAGAGGTCGCTGGATATCATTTTCTCGAGGAACGCCTTATATTGCGACGTGATGACATGTTTGCCATGGTCTTAGTGTCACAGGTAAAAAAACAAATCGAACATTCATCAAGGGTGAAAAGATTGGCTAAAGTGATATTTAGGGGAAGGACTTGGGTTGACGTAGAGAAGTTCAGAACTGGAAGTAGCACCGTGTTGTTGGCAACAACCACTATAGTATGTGGTAGTGCGATGTGGTGCGTAAGAGTCAAAGCAATGAGGGGAGCTACCAGATAGTCTTCATCAGGAGTGGACAGGAAGGGCGATAGAGGAATGTACATAGCAGCATGGGGCGGTAGCCAAAGAGACTCCACGGATCGTAGCCGAGTGCGACTTAGAGGACTGAAATTGGAGCACAAAGGCAATTCGAGCAGTAAGATACCGGTAGAACAATTGATGAGGGGGAGTGGGTGGTTAAGAAGTCAATTCCAAGGATGACGTCGTGTGGGCAAGCATCGAGGACTCCGAAGAGAACGGAAGTGTGGTGACCAGCAACAGTAACGCGAGCAGTGCACATACCAAGCGCCGATGTTCGACTTCCATCGGCAACTCGAACAGTAGAGAGCATAGCTGGTGTGAGAAGCTTTTTCAGACGAGAACGAAGTGTAGAACTCATAACAGATACTTGGGCAGCAATGTCAATTAGAGCAGTAACGGCGTGGCCATCAACGAACACCAGAAGTAAATTGCGTCTTGAATTTGTAGCCGGCTGAGGGTTTTCGTTTCATGTCGTCAACGCAGCACCACCTCCAGGAGCTGCACTCATCACTTTCCCGGGGAATGGACAGAATAAGCCGGTGACGGAGAGCAGCGGCGTTGAGGGGAGCGTGACGGCCGACCCTGAGGGGACGGCGAGAGGCTAGACCAGTTTCTTCGGGCGGCGACGTCAGCGTAGGACGGTTCGGAGAGTGGAAATGAATGGTGAGCTGAAGGGTGCTGAATATGGTCATCCGGAAAACCGGGTTGCGAATAGTGTCCACGGTCCTGACGGCGGTCGACATTAGGAAAGCTTGGCCGGAAATACGACCTGTTGCGGCAATGGCGGGAGATGCGCCCAACTCGAGAGCAAGAAAAGCAGATGGGTCGATCATCGTGCGTGCGCCACTCAGATGGATTTCGGTAGCGTGGTGGAAACCGAGGAGTCGAAGCTGCCGCAGCGACAAGTGGAGCAGAGTGGTGGTCAGCGTTGTGAACAGGAGTGCTCATGGGCTGCGGCATAAGTCTGGCGGGCTGGGGAACCTGGACGCCAAAGTAAGCAAACTCCTGACGTAGGACAGCTTGAATAAGCGAGACAGTTGCCCAGTTGTCTTGCGTAGGGGGCTGATAGGAAGCAGGTGCCATGGCTTCCAGCTCCTGGCGAACAATCCTTGCAATATTGGCAAGAGGCGCAAGTGAACGGTGTGCTGCAGAATACTTGCAAGACGAAGTCACAGCAGTGTTTGGTAGTCTCACAATGTGGTGGGTGATTCGCCTGCTTTTAGCTTGTTCAAATCGTCGGCATTCAGATATGATGGAGTCGACAGTGGTGCAGTTCTTGCACATTAGTATATTGAAAGCATCACCAAAAATGCCTTTGAACACGTTGCTGATATTGTCCGCCTCGGGCATGTTTTTGTCAGTCTTCTGGCACAGTGCCAGTACGTCTTGGAAGTACGTGACGTACGACTCCATCGATGATTGAACACGCGACACGAGTTACTGGCTGGCTGCCATCTGACGAGCAACTGACCGACCGAACAAATCGCGAAGCTTTTGCTTGCATGTGTCCCAGCTGGTTAATTCTTCTTCATGCGTCTGATACCAGGCGCGTGCCGTACGCTGTAGGTAGAATAGAATATTTGCCAGCATAAGCCTTTATTCCCACCTGTAGTGCTTGCTGACGCACTCGAATAATGCGAGCCATTCTTCGACGTCCGTGTTTTTCGTTCCGGAAAACGTGCGAGGCTCGAGAAGATGGTAGGGACTCACAGATGATGGAGCCGGCGTGGATGGCGAGGCCTGAGTGCCAGTTTCAGGCATCGTGGCAGGACAAAGCTGGCGTCCACTGCAGAGTTCCAGAGCCGAGTTGTGTGAAGACCCCGCACCTTCCACCAAAAGATGTTACGGGGAAGATTCATTCACCAAGAGCTAGTCTTGCTAACGGCTTGAAGAGCGCACAGTCATGCAGACCAACGGGAGAAGCTCGAGAGTCCAACCCACAACAACCACGTTGTCGTCTTCTTCATTTGGGTGCCAATTCAGCTGTGTTGGGGCGACAGTTCCATACACTTATCAATACCTTATATTCGACGTTAGTCAGAGCTCTCGGTCGGTACGCTGTAACAGATCTTAGTTTGTCGGCGTTATCGGTTTTGGGTATTAATACAGTATGGGACGACCGGTACGATGGAGGCGATTTGTTCAATTTGTATGCTTCGCTGAAAACAACTGTCAGTGTCGCGCTCAGTTCTTGCTTGAATGCTTTGTAAAAAAGCAGCCGTTAACCCATCAGGCCCAGGCGATTTCACAGGATTTAGTTTTAGATGCGGAAGCATCTTATACTCGCGCCTTGTAGTGCGCCGTCCGCACCGCTTCTCGAACATTCGACAGCTGACGCACGCGCATGCGCCGTCGCGCCGTCGCCCAACATCTGTGCCGCGCGCGCTTCTCCTTCGAGAACATTCGACAGCTGACAGCGCATGCGCCGTCGCGCCGTCGCCATCTGTGCCGCGCGCGCGCTTCTCCTTCGAGAACATTCGACAGCTGACAGCGCATGCGCCGTCGCGCTGTATATATACTCAAGGTCGGCGCTCGCTCGCTCAGTTGCCGCTCGTCGGTTGGTTTGTACGGCGCGTCGACGTCCAAGGTCGCGGTGAAATGAATTCCAACGAATCCACAAACACAATGATCGACGTCCCTTCGACCAGCGCCGCCCTTTCGCATACGTGTGTACGTGTTCACTCATTTAACACCCCCTCCTGCAACCACGTTAACCAATTTAGCCATCGACCCAAGTAAGTCGCAATTTAACACCCCATTTCACAACCACGTTAACCAATTTAGCCGTCGACCCAAGTAAGTCGCACTTTAACACCCCGTTAACCAATTATATGCTCCGCATCCTCCTCAGTGTTCCCCCGAGGGAAGCTGCGGGCAATTTTTTTTCAATCGCTTCCTCTACCTCAACTTCCGTTATTACCCGCTCTGAATATTCTTTCCTTTCGTCGTCTATGCGGGAAATGAAAGGCAGAAAGTCGTGCTCAAACTTTTTGAAATCTACGTCCCACACAGTGAACAACACCCTATAATGCTCGGTGAACGCCGTTTTGATATCGTCTGTATCAGTTGATAATTTCTCTCCCCATTCAATTTCACGAACGTGGTTCGTCTCGGCTCGTGCTTTTTCCAAGCCGAGCGCACGCTTCTAGGGCATTTTATCGGCAGCTGAGTCATCCGCCCTTGCCCTCACCAGGGCTCCACGATAACGCTGTTCGTCCAGTCGCTCTATTTTTAGCTTCGCTTTTCGAACGTCTTGTGATCATTTACCGGGTTCTCGGCATTCAAGCTTTACAAGCTTATCGAGCAGAGCTTTTAAATCTGCTTCTATTTATTGTGATCGTACTGTATACACGTTGCCCTGTCTATCGCTTTTAATTTTAAAGTCTCCTTACTTTATATCCATCGCTGCCGAAAGTGCAGGCCTTTGTTAGGGTCTAAGTTGCTATTCTCATCATTTACGGCTTGATTGTAAATTTCGTCTTGCAGCAGTCTCTTGTCTTATTTTCATATATCCCACAAAAAGTTGTCCATATATATATCATATATATATATGGACAACATCATATATCATATATATGATGTATATATATATATATATATATATATATATATATATATATATATTGTCACGGCTAAAGGCCGGGCAAGAAGACAGAGGACGACGAAGTGATGAGCGTGGACAGCACCCACGATTCCTCTGAGGAAGAAGAAGTCGAAGTGGCTGCTCTTTTGTTCTGTTAATACAGACCTCGTTTTTCTGGTCGCACCGTCGTCCTGTACTCTGTTATTTTCACCTAGCGACATTGGTGGAGGTGCTGGACCTCTCCAACTGATGCTTGGGAAACCTCCGCGCCCTAGCACATCGAGTCCACCACCGCAATCCGTTCCTGCAGTGGATACTCCTGTCCACCGCTACAGTTGCCGACAGCGAGGCCTTAGTCCCGAGGTGATCCCTCTCGAACTTCTCCAGCAACACACCGTACCGGGAGAAATGGCTACCGGAGGGCCTTCACAGCTTACTGTTGATCAGCCTCTAATTCCTGAGACCTTTCACGGTGAGGTTTATGAAGACGTCGAGGACTGGTTAGCCCAGTATGAGCGAGTCGCCAAAGCCAACCGCTGGCCAACTGAACAAAAGCTATCGCGCGTCTACTTTGCTTTGGCAGACAGCGCTCGTACGTAGTACGAGAACCGCGAGTCAACGCTGTCTTCGTGGGAAGAATTTCGGCAGCAAATTCTCGGGACATTCGCAAACACCGACCGCTGTGATTCTGCTTTGCAGCTCATCGAGGCACTCACACAGAAACCAAATGAGAGCGTCGCCATGTTTGCGGAAGACATGACCCGCCTATTTCAGCGGGCCGACCCCGAGATGCTTGAAGGTAAAAAACTCCGACATTTGATGAGAGGCGTCAAGGAAGAGCTGTTTGCCGGTCTCCTACGCAACCCACCAACAAGCGTAGCCGAATTCGTCAAAGAGGCTACAACAAACGAGCGAGCACTGCAGCAACGGCGCCGATACCATGACCAACCAATCAAAACATCCCCCAGTCTCTCTACTTTGAGTGCCGGCAGTGAGCGTTCTCTGCGCGAACTCATTCGTGAGGTCGTTCGGGAGGAGATCCGAAACCTCATTGTGACTCCGCAAGAAAATACCATGGCTTGCGTTGCAGAAGTTGTGCGGCAAGAACTCCGCCAGGCATTTTCGTTGCCCGAATCGCCCTCAGACCAGCGGTCTGTGAGCTACGCATCAGCTGTCCGTCGACACACTCCAGTGTCCTACAACTCGTCACCACTGGCTTATCGTGACGTGAGCCAAGGGCCTTACAACGAGCCATGGGCCCCAGCTCCCAATCCGCCGCAGCCGTATCCACAGTCCAACGTGCCTATGCAAACGGCGCCAATGTACACTCCGCCGACATCTGCATCTTGGTCGCAAGGTATGCCCACCAGTCGACCATTCATCCGTAAGACGGACTTCTGGCGCACCGTCGACCACTTTGCTTTCATTGCGGAGAAGCCGGCCATATTTTCCGCCATTGCCCGTACCGTGACCGTAGACATCAAAACTTTCTACAAACCTCCCCTCGTGCCTATTTCGATAACCGCCGTGACAGCAGTGCAGGCCCGCAAGCACAGCAACCCGAAGTGCCGTATCGTCGACCCCGCTCTCCTTCACCTGCACCGAACTCGCCGCCGCAGCGCAGGTACTCCGAGGTGGGCCGGGGCAGATCTCCTAGCCCTCGTCGGAGAAACTAACAGCTGCGACCTTTGGGGGGAAGGTTGCCGCCCGTCGAGATGCTAACACACCCCCAACATCTTCTCTACGACGTGATATGACGAATGATACCACGGATCGTACGACGCACGATACCAAGGACGATACGACGTCACCGACATCAACGGAAATCGTAAGCGCCAATCTAGACATTTGTATAGACGGACGCCCAATAACAGCACTGGTAGATACTGGTGCAGACTTCTCTATTATCAGCCGTAAACTCGCCGACTGCCTAAAAAAAGTAAGAACAATATGGACGGGACCAAACATTAGAAACGCAGGGGGTCAATTGGTAACGCCGACAGGCAAATGTACAGCTCGAATTAATATCGGCAGTTCAGATTTCGTCGCTACTTTCGTAATTTTACCGGAGTGCTGCAAAGACCTGATCTTGGGCATGGACTTCTTGCGGGAATACGGTGCCATTATCAACATTCCTGAGAGATCGGTTACGTTTTGGACGGCCCCAGATCAAGTTTCGGATGTGCCCTGTACAGACCAGCGACGTCAGCCTTTGCGTGTCTTCGAAGACGACGTGACCATCCCACCGCGGTCGAGTGCACTCATGGCTGTGGCATGTGACACGTCGAGCGATTCTGAAAACATCGCCGAGCAAATTCCAACACTGCTATTCAGCCATGGTTTATCTATCGCAAGAGGCGTCGTAAGCATAAAATGCGGACACACGCACGTCCTCTGTCTTCTTGCCCGGCCTTTAGCCATGACTATTAGTGAAGCCGGTTGTATTAGTGAAGAAAAAAGACGGCACCTTACGTTTCTGCGTGGATTACCGCAAGCTGAATCAGGTGACTAAAAAAGACGTCTACCCACTTCCACGTATCGACGATTCACTCGATCGACTACGGCACGCGCGTTATTTCTCGTCGATGGATCTAAGGAGTGGGTATTGGCAGATAGACAATACCCACACACCTAGCGACAATATATATATATATATATATATATATATATATATATATATATATATATATATCTCTATATATATATATATATATATATATATATATATATATATATATATATGTGTGTGTGGACAATATTATATATTGATCATATATCCCACGAAAAGACTTTTAGCTTCCGATAGAGCACTGGACTAATTGATGGTCCAAAAAGAAAACGGGCACTATTTCATAATTGGAACACTCCAACAGGATCTCCGAAAACACATAAATTCAGTCCAGTTTTGCATGTCTGGAGCCCTCGAAGCGCGTGTACTTTACTGCACTCGAGCCACAAAGATTCTCCGCGATATCCTCAAGGTCACACTTTTCAACTATGCGTGTCAGAATGCTGGTACTTTTATCTCTAAAAGCTCGAGTGCTAGTTTTGTCTCGCGCTTTGAGGACACAGTTGAAATCGCCAAGCACAACCAAATGATTTTCATCAGCTAGTCGATTCTCTAGGCCGAGAAAGAAGTGAGCCCTTTCCTCAACCTTGTTAGGTGACTAAATACACAAAATACGCTAATTGGCGTTGTTCAGTGAAAAATCAAGCGCAGCACATCGGCCAGCAAAACACTGATAATTGGTCGAGCACTTCAAGCCCCTGCAACTTCTTAACAAAAAGTATGCAGCCAGCCGATGTGCCTACTGCGTGACTAACGACAACATAAAAACTAGACGCGAAACGTTTAGCCATGCTGCTAGTCTCCTCCTTGTCGTCTACTTTGGTTTCCTGAACTACCAGGACGTCTATGGTACGCTCCGTTAGAAGTCGGTAAAGCTGATTCTGCTTTCTCTTTCCTGCCAATCCTCTAACGTTAATGGTAGCGCCTACAACGAACAAACAGGTGCGAAATTTGCCGATAGGGAAACAGAGAAGCAGCATTAGGCCCACCTCTCACGTCTAGCACTTGGCAAGACGGCTCCATCACCAGGGCTAAACTCCGACGCCGTGGATTGAACTTGCCAGACTTGCTCGCTGTTGCCGCCGTGCTTGTCGGGAGGAATGTTCGGGCACGGCCGCAGGGTGGACCGCCGAACGTGTGGCGTCTTTGCAGGGGGTTACTCGACGCTGGCCAGCGTCTCCTCAGTACAGTCATTGCTCGTCGGAGGGTGGGACTGCGAGAGCCACGGACGCGCAACTATAACGCACGGTGAACACGAGGAGCAAAAGCCGGCCAGCAAAGCTTCTCCAGCCGTGCGCAAAGTGCGCGAGATCGCAGCCTTGCGTTGCGCTTGTTGCCCTCGAAGTAAGCAGGGTTGCCCGTAGACCGGGCGCTCGAACAGGCTGCGGGGCCGTGCCTCCTCCGGGCTTTGCCGCGCGAACAGGGAACGTTCGCGCGCAAAGCGCAGGGAGGTGAGGAGGCTGCGCCCGACGTTTGCGGTTCGCTGCGTACGCGGTTGATGCGGGGAGCACGGCGCGACGACTTGCCGCGAAGCGGAAAAAGTCTCCCACACGAGTTGGCGAAACGTTGGCGAAGCTTAAGGCGTTCTCGTCGTATTCCGCCGTCAGTCTAAGTGCTTCGCAGTTCCCGTCCCGTTCAAAAAACTGGGCCACTCTAGTTGGGGCGGGGGCGACGCTACACGAGACGATGCCTCTCGCCAGGCTGCGTGGCTGCCTTTGCGGCGGCTGCGACTTGCCTCGGTGGTGTTTGGGCTTTCGACACGGTCGTTTATCACGCAACTGCTCGGACGACGCACGCGCACAGCAGAATGCCGCTTGCCAGCCTTGTGAAGATGTGGCCCTGTACAGGGTTGCGGGCGCACTTGGTAGGGCGTCGTACTCGGTTCGCGATGGGTTTACGAACGTGTCCCGTCAGTTTCATGTCACACCGGTTGTGCGCCGCACGCGTGCAGCGGGGAAGCCGATTGCCAGCCTTGTGAAGACGTGGCCCTGTACAGGGTTGCGGGCGCACTTGGTAGGGCGAGCGCACGCGGTCGTGCAGGAAGTTGATGGAAGCGAATGTATCCGCTGTCGACCTCAGATCAGGCGAGACAAAGCGCTGAATTTAAGCATATTACTAAGCGGAGGAAAAGAAACCAACAGGGATTCCCCGAGTAGCTGCGAGCGAAACGGAACCGAGCCCAGCACCGAATCCCCCGTCCTTGCAGGTGGTCTGGAAATGAGGTGTATGGGAGGCGACGTTCTTGGGTGTTTGCGACGGTGCAAGTCCCCCTTACAGGGGCTTGTCTCAGAGTGGGTGCCAGGCCCGTCTCCGCCGTTGCGCGCCCAGGATGGAGCCTCCCGTGAGCCGGGTTGCTTGAGAGTGCCGCCCTAAGTGGGTGGTAAACTCCATCTAAGGCTAAATACGACCGAGAGACCGATAGTTCACAAGTACCATGAGGGAAAGTTGAAAAGAACATTGAAGAGAGAGTTCAAGAGTACGTGAAACCGCTTAGAGTAAAACGGGTGGGCCCTCAAAGCTTGAAAGCGGTGGGATTCAGTCTTCGGACCATCGCGTAGCCGGCGGCGTCAGGTAAATGGTCCCCCTTCGGGGGACTGTTCCGGCTGCTGGCACGCAGACACGGTCTCCGGGGTACGCACTTTCCACTGCCGGTAGGACGCCGCAACGGGCGCGGGTCAAAGGGAACAAGCACGACTTTGAGTCCGGCAGTGCAGGTGACCTGCCCGTCTCTTCGGAGATGGCATTTGGGAGATAAACCTCGCCGTGCACGAAAAGTTCGTCACCCCATCCAGGCCCCATGGGCTTCTCCCGGCTGTCTGGAGGCACTCCGTAAACGGAGCGGAGAACCCGCTGGGCAAGCTTGTCGTCTCCTGCTGTCCGGGTTGGTCCCGCGGTGGCGGGTTGGCCGGCGAGAAGCCTCTGCGAGCGGGGCTATTCTCCCGCGGAGGCGCTATCGTGATTTGCGGCGAGTAGGTCGGTAACCCACCCGACCCGTCTCGAAACACGGACCAAGGAGTCTAACATGTGCGCGAGTCAATGGGTCTCCCGAAACCCAATGGCGCAATGAAACGTGAAGGCCCCTAGCGGGCTGCGTTGCGATCCCGGACCGCACAGGGGTCCGATAAAGGGCGCAGCAACGGCCCGTCCAGGCGCTCACACGTCGCCGGGGCGGAGCGAGAGCGCACACGTTGGCACCCGAAACATGGCGAACTATGCACGGGCAGGACGAGGCCAGAGGAAACTCTGGTGGAGGTCCGAAGCGATTCTGACGTGCAAATCGATCGTCCGATCCGGGTATAGAGGCGAAAGACCAATTGAACCATCTAGTAGCTGGTTCCCTCCGAAGTTTGCCTCAGGATAGCTGGCGCTCGATGGGAGAGCAGTCACACCTGGTAAAGCGAATGATTAGATGCATTGGGGTCGAAACGTCCTCAACCTATTCTCAAAATTTCAAGGGTGTACGGGACGCCTTCTGGGTTGAGGCCTCCCGCTGCGATGAGAGTGCCAAGTGGGCCACTTTTGGTAAGCAGAACTGGCGCTGTGGGATGAACCAAACGCCGGGGTAAGGCGCCCGAGTCGGGACGCTCATGAGAACCTATGAAAGGTGTAGGTTGCTTAAGACAGCAGGACGGTGGCCATGGAAGTCGGAATCCGCTAAGGAGTGTGTAACAACTCACCTGCCGAAGCAACTAGCCCCGAAAATGGATGGCGCTCTAGCGTCGCGCCTATCCCCGGCCGTCGCTGGCAGATAAGCACGAAATGTGGGGGTGCTAAGCCGCGACGAGTAGGAGGGCCGCAGCGGTGTGCGTTGAAGGTGTCGGGCGTGAGCCCACCTGGAGCCACCGCTGGTGCAGATCTTGGTGGTAGTAGCAAATACTCAAGTGAGAACCTTGAGGACTGAAGTGGAGAAGGGTTCCATGGAAACAGCAGTTGAACATGGGTCAGTCGGTCCTTAGGGAAAGGAGAAATCCTTTCAGAAGCGGGCGCGTTTGTGCAGCTCAGTCTGTGATACGGAGACGCCCCGCCTCAACCAAAAGGGAATCGGGTTAAGAGTCATGAACCCGGCTACGGAGATCGGCTCTTCGGAGCCCAGTGCGGCAACGCAAACCAGCTCGAAGACGCCGATGGGAGCCCCGAGAAGAGTTTTCTTTTCTCTGTAAGGAGATCGAATCCCTGGAATGGGCTCACCCCGAGATAGGGACAGTGGCTTCGTCGAGCAGTGCGGCTCTTGCGCTGTCCGGTGCGCTCCTGTCGGCCCTTGAAAATCCGAGTGAGGGAGTGTGATTTTCGTGCCGGACCGTACCCACATCCGCAGCAGGTCTCCAAGGTGAAGAGCCTCTAGTCGATAGACCAATGTAGGTAAAAGAAGTCGGCAAAACGGATCCGTAACCTTGGGAAAAGGATTGGCTTTGAGCGCTGAGCCGGTCAGGCTGGGGTCCAGAAGCAGGAACGGCACTGCACCGGGACTGGGCGAGGCTCGCCGCCGTAAAAAGCGGTGCGGCCGAGCCCGGACCAGCGTCAGGACCTTCCTGTGGAAAGCCACAGCTGTGCATTTTTCGTGGGCTTCGCGCCTGAGGTTCTTGCTTCTGCCGGCAGAAAACAGCCAACTCAGAACTGGCACAGACCGGGGGAATCCGACTGTCTGATTAAAACAAAGCATTGCGAGAGCCGTTGATCGGTGCTGACGCAATGTGATTTCTGCCCAGTGCTCTAAATGTCAAAATGAAGAAATTCAGAAAAGCGCGGGTAAACGGCGGGAGTAACTAGGACTCTCTTGTCGTATTTGTTCGATTTGTGGGGCGAGAGCTGGTATTTTTTACCAGCTCTTCCGAGGTCAGTCTACCGACCTCGATGCCATTCCCGCCTCCTCGTGGTGCCCCACGGGCAACATGAGAGTTCTGCTCTCGCGGCTAAAGGTAATGAAGATTTCCTGGGCGTAAAGTCCTCACGCCTGAGCCCAGGATCTTACGGCGGAGGCAAAAGGCGATATGGGGCTGCCTCCCCCATATTGCTTAATTTGGCTTGGCGCGAACAAGAAAAAAGAATACAAGAAAAACGTGCATCAGCAGACGCCCGTCCCAAGCGGGAACTTACACCTTGTGTTGGTGCCGGTGCTGTCCCTCCTGGTGGTGGTGGGAGTAATGCCGATCCCCCAGGGGGATTGTGTTCTATTTGTGAGAGAAAGTTTACAACCAAACGAGGGTTGAGTGTTCATATTGCAAGATCGCACAAAACACGAAAAGGTGCACGACAAGAGATAAAACCCTCGAATGATAATGCCGGATCTCTTGACAAGAGCATACCTTTAGAAGTTCCTGAAATGAGAGGAATGCTCTGTGGTGATGTAGATGCTTCTGGTGGGCAAGAATCTGTTCCTGCTGTATCCGCTGAGGTATCCCCCTCTTGATCAGATTCTTCTAGATCTGTTCAGGAATGCCGAAGGGATGAGCTCATTGCTCGTGCGACCATAATAACTCAGGAGGCTTCTCCTGTCCAGGATAAGGCTAGCCCCGTGGTGACATGGAAATCGACGGGTGCTCGACCTAAGGTTACCGACGTACGTACTACTCAGATCGCTTCAGCTGTTGCGTCTCTTAGTATAGGTGAGATGGTTAGAGATTTGTCATCCACTGTTGCTCCAGATTTCGTGCCTCAGGGTGAGAATCTAGCTCGAGTGATAACCTTCTGTAAGGTTCTTTGGCTGACTCTCCGGTTATGGCCCCTGAGTCCTCAATCAACAACCATTTCTCTACAGTGAATAATACGGAGAGACCCCGTCCACCTAGGCTGATAGATTTGATGTCGGATTCATCTGATGAGGATGGAGAACCACAGCACCATACATGTAAGGATTGTGGCAGGGTTTTTTCGTCACTTGTTGGCTTAAGTCAGCAAAGACGGCATGCCCATTTCAATGCATATAATGCCGACGTAGTTATTCATCGAGTCAAGCCTAGGTGGTCTAAAGAGGAATCGTTCCTGATAGCCAGGAAGGAAGTTGAGCTCATTAGAGGCGGGGTCAAAAACCTGAACCAGGAGTTACACCGATACTGTAAGGCACGAACCTTCGATTCCATAAAATCACATAGGCGTAATGTTGGTTATAGAAATCTGGTACGGGAGCTGCTTGGTGATTCAGCAGTCTCAAAGCCCCAGAGTCCACACATCCATACTCCGCCTCCTGGCTGGGGTGTTGAGGAGCTTGTGGACTCGCGTCAGGCGTGCATAAACGAGATTCGGAGACTTGTTAGCACAGCCAGTCCACGTAGTTTCGCTGCCCCGGTACATTGGGAGATTGGAAAGCAGCTGCTTAATGGGAAGAACATTGGGATGGAACTTAACAATTACATTAGACAAAACTTTTATAGAGAGAGGAAGTGTCCCCCCCAACATGTTTCTTCAGCAGCTGTTCCCACTTTTACTTGAAAAAAGAGGAAGCAGGAGTATGCTCAGTTGACAGATGTTCAGGAAAGACCAGGCGAGAGCCGCCAGGCAGGTCCTGGATGGGCAAATGTCATGTCAAGTGGACGACCCTGACTCTTTCCTGAGTGAGTGGAAGCGGGTGATGGAGAGTCGTAGTGACGAACCTCGGCTACCTCGACCGAACACTGATGCACACAGAGACAGAAATCCTATGGGGCCAGTTACGGCTCAGGATATAAAGGGAGCATTTCCGATAGCCAATTCATCTCCTGGCCCAGATGGATTCACTGTTAAGGAACTGCGATGTGTCCCAGTGGTGATCCCACAGTTACTACTGAATATTCTTCTAGTCCAAAAGCGGCTTCCGATTTCATTGTGTTCTGCCAGAACCGTTTTCATTCCCAAAGTTGATGGAGCAACTTCCTTTTCCCAATTTCGCCCTATTACGGTGGCCCCAGTAATCCTTCGTCTTTTACATAAGATTTTGGCAAACCATCTGCAGGCAATGGCCCTACTGGATTGTCGCCAACGAGCGTTCATTCCGGTAGATGGCTATGGTGAAAATGTTCACCTGCTTTGCACGGTAATACATGAAGCAAGAAGGAAGAGAAGGGCACGTTTATGGCCTCCGTGGATACTGCCAAGGCGTTTGATAGTGTCACCCTTGACGCCTTGGTAGTGGCGCTACAAAGAAAGGGAATCGCGGAGCAATTTGTCGAGTACATCCGCCAATTCTATGAGTTGGCTACGACAGTACTCAGTTTTCAGGATAGGTCCCTATTAGTTCGACCTTCTAGGGGGGTTAGGCAAGGGGATCCTACGTCACCCATACTCTTTAACTTGGTGGTGGACGAGTTTCTGGCGGAGCATTGTGGGGAGGAAATTGCTTTTGTATAAGTCAATGCCTTGGGTGATCTGAATGTCTCAGGTATGGCTTTTGCCGATGACCTCATCGTGTTTGCTTCAACACCGCAGGGACTGCAACACAAACTACTTAGGCTTACCCAATTTCTTAGTAGGCGTGGTTTACAACTGAACCGAAGTGCCTATCACTTGCGATGATTCCGGCTGGGAAAGAGAAATTGGTTAAGATAGATCCAACTTTTAAGTTTTACATCGATAATCTGGCTATCCCAGCGGCGGCAGGAGAGACGGAATGGCGGTATCTGGGCCTTTCGTTCAGTGCCCGTGGAACACGAACTAGGTCGGTACATAACGAACTCAAGATGTGCCTGGAGAAGATAAGGAAGGCTGCGTTAAAGCCACAACAACGCCTAGTTGTTCTTCGTTTCTATCTCCTCCCGCGTTTATATCACCGCCTTATTCTGGGTCCCGTGTCCCGCAAACACTTGATGAAGCTAGATAAGATGATCCGATCATCGGTAAGGGACTGGTTAAAGCTTCCGCATGATGTTCTTCTGGGAGCCTTTCATGCGAGAGTTCCACATGGCGGATTAGGAATACCATCTTTAGGGACAGTTATTCCCTACCTACGCCTACGCCGTCCTAATGCTCTGGCACTATCTGAATATGGAGCTTGCAAGGAGGCCCACAAGCTGAAGTACATTCAAGACCTTGTGCGGCAGTCAGAGGCCATGTTGCTGTACAAAGGAAGTGTGATAAACTCCAAAATAGCAAATCAAAAATTTTGGACCAAATACTTCCTTGGCAGCGCAGATGGAGCGGCTCTTAAAGAGGTGGATAATGCTCCTGGGGCATCGGCATGGGTTGCAGAAGGAACGCGATTCCTTTCAGGTAGGGAATTCATTAATGCGATCAGAGTTCGTTTTAACACCGTACCTACCTTGACCAGACTAAAACGGGGCCAGGGCGAAACTAAGTTGTGTAGAGCGGAGTGGCCCAAGAGGAGACTCTTGGGCACATTCTGCAGAAATGTCATCGTACACACAACACGAGAATCCAACGTCATGATATGTTGGTGAAATACGTTGCTAAAAGGTGCAGGGATCTAGGATTTACTGTTCTAGAAGAACCCCATTATAAGACAAGCTCGGGGGTTAAACCTCCCGATCTTGTGCTGAGAAGGGATGGCCAGGTCCTCGTTTTAGATGCTCAAGTAGTTGGAACAAGGATTAAACTGTCTGACGCCCATGTTGTGAAAACAAGTAAATATATGGACCACGAGTTGTGCTGGCTTGTCTCTAAAGATAGAGCCCCTATCGTGTCCACGATAACATTATCTTACAGGGGAGTTTGAGCAAAGGAAAGTGTCAACACTCTTAAAGATTTTGGCTTTATAGCCAATGACTTTAAAATAATTACTATCCGTTGTCTTCAGGGAGGCTGGCGTTGCTTCGCTACACACCAGCGTATGACCACTGCTTTACGCGGGCGAAGAAGGATGAGAGTTTCGGCATACAACACAGGAGAATAACGGTCCTACTGCCATTACAGTAGTAGGCTCTTGGCACGGGGACTTTTCTGCGTTCCGTAGTAGAGGATGTTTCCGAGTACGGAACACGCCCTTGGACGTACTGCGGCCAGAGAACCCCGTTGTTGAGATTAAAAAAAATAAAAATTGCCAAATGCCTCGTAATCTAATTAGTGACGCGCATGAATGGATTAACGAGATTCCCACTGCCATAGAAAAAATCTCGAGCGCCCAAATTCAACGGAGACCGTCAAAAACTTATTCAGAAGACACACTCAGTGTTGTCGGACTACTGGCACTGATTGAGTTGGATTTGGTGAAACAGATTCCATGGCGAATTAACCTCACAGGAATTGTTCCTACACCTTTTAGCCAATAAACACAGATTATTCAAACTCGGAAAACCTCAGGGAAAGCCGTCAACGACACAATAGCTCAGGAAGATGCCAAAGTCACAAGCAAGCTCCTCTTTGCTGCAGACAAACTCACGTCACAAGTCTCGCAACGAGGAGTGCACGAATCAGCAGACAATTTCATATTCAGAACAGGCAACTCCCCGTCAGAAGACAGCATCGGATCAATGCAGGAGAGGAAAATCATCCAAGAAGGCGAAGTCCAAGGATGATAAGCAAGAAGACTCAGAATATCTAACACTGTACGGAGCCAAACAAAGTACTCTATCCACGAAGAAAACTACCCCAGGATTCGGCACAGAAGAGGAAGAGGACGATGGTAGGGCAAGAGAACCTTTATCAGCACAGGTGATTCGAGAACAGAAAGAATCGTTGAATGAGCCTTCAAACAATGAAGGTAAGCGTCAGGAGAAACTGAAAGACTCCTGGGACGACCCTTCAGACAACGAGGGTCAAGTACTGGGGGAAGACCTGCAACAGCACCAGCTTCAAAGGCATACCACCGAAGAGTACCCTCCCCTTCGAAAGGAGGAGAAACAACAAGAAAAGACTACCTTATTTACCAAGGTTGCCAAGGCTGACATGACCATCATGAAAGCCCTTATTAAAATTTCTACATACACAGGACAAGAAGAAGGAGTGGCAAACAAATAGATACCATTATCTCTGAATACTCCAAGCTGAAAATACTAATTATTGAGCAATTCTAAGAAATTGCCTACCTAAAAGGAAAGATCTCCGTATTGGAGGAAGCAACATCAAAAAACGAGCATGAAGAAAGAGAAAAACAAACGGAGCTTCAACCTCCTGTCGAGGCAGAAGAACGGAAATCCTACGCGTTGGTTCTGACTTCCGAAACAATGGGCAAACAGGAGATGGCTGAACATATAAAGACGAAGATTAACCCCACTGAGGCGGGCCTCCCCAATGCTACGATGAGGGAAGGCAGACAGGGGATAATCCTCACAACGGCTTCAAAGGAATCATCTGGCAAGCTGGAGAGGATTCTTCGATCAAGAAATGAGTTCCAACAGGTAAAAGTGAACAAACCAAAACAGAACAGGTACAACATCAAGGTAATCGGGGTAGATGACGGGCTTGCAAACGACGCCCTCCCGCAACGAACAATAGAGCAAAATCGCCTGGAGTGCAATCTCGAAGACATTTTGGTCCGGAAATCATGGAAGGGAAAACAGGGAACAACTCTGGTCCTCGCCCTCAACAGGGTAGGACTAACGGCACTCAAGGAAAGGAAGTATATCAATATTGGCTGGAGTAGATGCCCTTGGTTTGACCACATCTCAGTTCCTCGCTGTTCAAGGTGTGCACAATACGGTCATACACACTTTGACTGTCAGGGCCCAATCCGCTGCACCAATTGCGGCCGAAAGGGCCATACCGAAAATAAATGCCACGAAGAAGCATTCTGCATAGTCTGTGAGAGAGAGGGCTACTCAGGCGACAAAGATCATTCAATGATGTCTTGGCAATGTCCCGCCTACCAAGAAAGAGTGGAATTCGAAAAGAGGAAAATTCTGGCTCTACTAGACTAGCGCGCCAGGTAATCACCTAACTTACTATTTCCTGTACATACTCCACAACAAATTTTCTAAAATGCAACATGGCCCATTCATCTAACGGAACACCATCCCCCTCAGAAATACAAATAACCCAGGTAAACTTAGGCAGGGCATTTAAAGCAAATCAGGCTCTTCGAAATTTTCAACAGGAAGAAGAATTCGACATATCGGTCCTGCAAGAACCGTACTCGCTCAACAACAAAGTCATAGGATTTCCACTGAAACATAAAATCATAGCCAAGAACAAAGACCCAAAGACAGCAACCATAATACACAAAGAAAACATAACCACTTTTCCAATTATCATAGAACAAAAACTAATAGCAGTCAAGAGAAAGAAATGTCAAAGAGAACTATTAATTATCAACTGCTACTGTCCTCCGAACGAAGACATAGAACCGGCAATGTCAGCAATAGGGAACGTCTTACAGAAATTTGCAGACATTAAAACGATAATAATGGGCGACTTCAACTCTAAACATCAAATTTGGGGAAGCACGGAGACTGATGAGAAACGTGGAAAAGTCTTGGAGTTCATTGTTTTACACAACCTGACATTAGTAAATGTAAAAGAGTCTCCTCCTACTTTTAAAACAACTAGGGCGAGAGGTTGGATCGACCTCACCATAAGTGACACGAACCTCTACCAGGATATTAAAAGCTGGGAAGTACCTAAATATTATAATCATAGTGATCATAGATACATTAAAGTGGTTATTACAAACGAAGTCCCTACGGAGGAATACGGTTTAACATTGAAAGGTCAAGCAAAAGTTATGGAAAAGTTGCAAACCGATCCCTGGTTTGAGCAAGTGCAGGAGAAAATAAAGACGAAGGATAGTATTGAAGAAATAGTGAATACGCTATACGAGAAAATCGAGAAACTTAAGAAGGATTTCAGTAAAAAGAAAGAGCCTCCTAAACAAAAGCCGAACACTTGGTGGTCAATAGATCTGGAAATCGAAAGGAAGAGTCACAGCACTACGAAGGAGGTAGCAAAAGGCGAATGGGGATATCAGAGAACAATACAAAAAGGAATATTACAAAGAACACGACACGTACAACAATACGATAGAACAGGCTAAAAACAACAGTTGGAAAGCTGTATGTACTACGGCTGCAAAAAATCCATTCATCCTGCCATATAAAATCGCACGAAATAAAATGAAAACTAATGTCACGTTTAGGAGCATTACAAAAGAAAATGGAGAAGTCACAAAGTCTCTTCAGGAAACAATAGAATACATTCTAGGAAAATTATACCCCAACTGGACTGGAAGTGACGAACCAGGACACAGTCAAATACAATCAGCGACGACACCGCAAACAACAATATTCAGTGGGGAAATCAACCATCACAAACCGAAACGAGAGAACAAAGTTTATCCGGGGACGACCTCCCGTTTACGGAGATTGAAGTAACGCAGGTAATAAAAAAATTGAGGAAAGATGTAACTCCTGGACCAGACAACCTAAAAACTAATCTTATACAGGTTATGTTCGAAAGACACAAGACTTTCTTTGTTAATCTCTTTAATGCATGCTTAAAGCACGGACACTTTCCTCAAAGGTGGAAGGAATCTAAAATTATATTGATTCCAAAAGGAAACGGAACAGACAATCCCGAGGAAAACAAATACCGCCCAATTGCAATAAACTCTATTTTGGGAAAAATATTAGAAAAACTCACAAAAGATAGGATCTATTACTTTCTATTTAAAAATCACCACTTTAACAAAAAACAATTCGGATTCACCCACGGAACGTCAACAACCATGGCATTGGAAGAAATAATCAAACGAATAAACCAAACAAAAATTGACAAGCTAAACAGCATGATAATAGCACTAGATATCAAAAACGCATTCAATTCGATAAAAGCTGAAGTAGTTACACAGAAATTAGAAGATTACAAGTGTCCAAATAACCTAATAAAACTGGCGGACAACATTTTACGGAAAAGGAAAATAATCTACGAAAAAGACGGAGTAACAATCAAGAAAACACTAACATCAGGTTCCCCACAGAGATCGCCTTTAAGTCCACTCTGTTGGAATATAACAATAAGTGACCTATTAGAAACTAAGCTTCAAGAAGTACGCATACAAGCCTTTGTAGACGATGTGGTATTACACAATACGTTTCACTCAAGAAAAGAGGTGGAGGAAAAAGCTTCGAAGGTACTGACACTGATAAATCAGGGGACACAGGAAAAAGGAATTACCCTAAATAAAAGAAAGCCGGAATACATGATAATCGGAAAGCAGTACATTAGCCACCCACCTCAAATAAAGATTGGACAAGATAAAACCAAAATAGTTAATCAAATGAAAATCCTAATGGTGGTTTTGGACACAAAATAACATTGCTTCCACATTTAAAATACTTAAAAAAGAAAGTATACCAAATCACTTACAATTTAAGTCGTACAATAAAAGACGATAAGCATACAAATAGAAACACACTGCAGTTAATATATAGAAAGGGTATAGAACGAATGGTTACATATGCTTCTCCAACATGGTATAGCCGAAAAGTCATTTTCATTAAAAAATTGAAATCAATTCAAAGATTACCTTTACTATTAATAACTAAGTCATTCAAAACAGCATCAAATCTTTCACTCAACATTTTGGCAAACACTCCGCCTCTCCATTTGACAATCAAAAAAACGAATTACACTTTATGCTTAAGAAAGGAAAGAACTTCACATGGCAACAGAAAGTATACACTTAAAATGAAATAATGAAGAAACACGACCATTGGCAAGATCATCCAGAAGACAAAGTTAGTATACCATTTGGAACAACAGAGGAAGAAGTAGATTTCAAAATATACACGGATGTATCAAAGAATGAAAAAGAAGTAGGAGCGGCATTTATAATTCTAAACAAAGATAACCAAATCCAAAGGGTGAAAAAATATAAACTTCCAGAATACAGCAGTAATTACGAGGCGGAGATCATAGCAATCCAGAAAGCAATAGAACATATCTTACTTCTACAGGCCTCCGTTAAATACCAGCTCTTTACAGACAGCCAATCCGCACTCCTGGCAATAAAAAACCCAGATAACGTAAATCCACTTATTTGTAACATCAGGAAAATCTTAAGCCAAGCAAAAAGCATAGATATCAAACTGACCTATGTAAAAGCACACAGTGGAAATATAAGGAACACATTGGCGGACGAATGTGCAAAAGAAGCGAGCAAAGCTGGAGAAGAAATATTTGTTCCCATAACAAAAACATTTATATCAAAAGAACTAAAGAAAAAGTTAAACAAAAAATGGAATGAATTATCCATGTGAACGTGTAGCATAGCTACACGTTCACTTGGATAAAAAACGTAAATTTTATTCCGTCGCATTTTCCAACAAATTACTACACCTCACAAGCAATAACAGGTCATGGACGATTTCCATTCTATTTCACACGATTCGGAATACTACAACAAGCGACATGTTTTTGTTCAAAAACAACAGAAAGTTTTGATCATTACTTGCAGCAATGTCCCTCTATAACAAACGAAAGAAATGAATTAAAACGTATCTTGGGACAAAATCTGCAAAATAGGAAGCCAGAAATAATCAAACAAAAAGAAACAATGAAAATACTTGAAAAAATGGTCGAAAAGATTAACGAGGCCATCCTACAATGCTGATAATCGAGACCGACTAAGGACTTCTAAAATTCCTAAATAAAACAAGAAGTACTTATAGATAACAAGTGCTTATCAAACGCAAAAGAAAACAAGTGGTGCTCGTTATGGAAAATGGCTAAAAAACCAATATTGGAGAGCATACCTCGGCTCTCATTTCCCACGGGCACTGGAAACCAGGCTGCTGACCCGCAGGGCGCGGGTTCGAATCCCGGCTGCGGCGGCTGCGTTTCCGATGGAGGCGGAAATGTTGTAGGCCCGTGTGCTCAGATTTGGGCGCACGTTAAAGAACCCCAGGTGGTCTAAATTTCCGGAGCCCTCCACTACGGCGTCTCTCATAATCATATAGTGGTTTTGGGACGTTAAACCCCACATATCAATCAAATCAATCAATCACGGGCACTGGAAACCACACGCACACAGAAACAGGAACAACACCAGAACCTACAATTATCAGAATAAACACATGTCAAGAATCAACGACCGGTGGAGGTCAACGATCAACGACCGGCGGAGGTCAACGATCAACGACCGCCGGACGTCAAAAGCAATGACCGGCGGACGCGAGGCCTCGAGGCCTAGAAGAACACCGGACAGGGATGAAGGAACACCTCCTCAAGACCAGAGAAGAATTAAGACCACGGGCATTAGTAAATTTTAGGTAAATTTAAAATTACAATTAAAATTATAAAAAAAAGAAAAATTTAAATTTGAACTTAAGTATAACTCACTCTACGTCAACTATATTATCATAGCCCACGATTAGCCTTCCTTTTGAAAGCACTAATAAACGCCCGTTGACAAGCTGGCCCGCTCCCCGGCCCGTGGATTCCTGGTGGTAGTCTTCTCATCTTACTGCCTTTCTCACTCAACTCTTCATCCCTTCCCTTCCCTTTTAGGGACGAAGCTTCTTAAGGCGTGGGCTGTGCGTCCCCTGTATGTAGCCACTTCTCGTTTAGTTCTTGCAGCGTTCACTAGACGGCGGTACTTGTAGTTTACGATGAAAGATGCGAGATGTTATAAAATAGGAATGATGTCACCTATGGCGCGTGTTATTGGTGGAAGGCAATCGTTTGATTTAGTGCGGCGACGTATGCTAGCGGGAGCGTTGTTATAAAATCAAGTGGGCAAAATGTACGGAGGATTCATGGTTTACCAGGTTTACCTCCGGAGCTTCGCCTACTTATCATCATTCACTTCGTGGATATGGCGGCACTTTTTTATCTCTTCCCCTCTCTTCTCTCTACCACACTTTCCCTACTTCTCCTTTTTCAACCATCCCACTAATCCTCAACTGATCCCACTCTTCCTCCTTCTCTTCCCCTCTACCTCATCCTATCTCTATTCCACTCCTTTCCTTACCTGCGATACAGTAGTGGTGCAGGCTCTTCTCACAATCTGTCCCTATCTACTGACTCCAGCCACTGGAGCGGCCGCGACAGCAGCACGGGTAAGTGAGCTCTGTACTTATCTACCTATAACTTTAGTAATTTTTGTTCTATGAGGGTTAGAGTGGTGTCTACTTGTTCGTGAAGTTACAAGGAGTTCAATCGCTACAAGTATCCTTATCACAATCGGAAATTTCAAATTTTAGGAGCAGAAAACAGTGGGAATTGGTGAAAACAACAATAGTCGGACCACGTGTTTTTTTACGATCGCTTGTAGCTTCGTTATTATTCTACCGAGAAACTTCCTACTTATATAGTTGAAAGTCCTTAGGGTAGACTTGACGCTGCTGAAGTTTGATCAGGCTAGGTGTAATAGCTTCATAGTTATTTTGCAATCAAATAAGGCCTAATCATTTAAAAAAGTTAAAAATTGGTAATAGCACCTCGCAAACGCAATTAAATCTTGTCCGCTTGATATATTAATAAACAGCATCCCATAGGCTACCAGGAGGCCCAATTCCGTACACTCTAGGCCCTTAATTAAGGTGGTAATCAGCAAAAAGCTCATCTCATTAAAACAATTTTTCAAAAGGATCCACAAACGCCACCAAAAAATAGCTAATACCTTCTTTTAGAGCAAAACAGCCCGGTTTTTCCATGTAAAAATAATTTTGATAGCTTAAAGTAGCCGCAAGATACAGAGTTAGAAAGAATTCAACGAGAAACGCTAATAAACGTGTGGCACCCGCGTCTTCCCTTGCCCAGAGGAGGAGAGCGGCTCGCCGCTCCGGGAAAGGGGGCGCTCGTCAGATCGGAGCCTTGGACCACGTGTTTTCTTTCTTTTATTTTACGATCCCTTTCAACTTTGGGGATAACCTTTGGTGATTTCGCTTTCGCACTCCTCTAGTATTTTGAATAGAGGAACACGCTCCAAAGGTTTGCAAAATTCTAGGATCAATAGAAGTTAAGTTATAGCGGTTTTGGTCACCCCATGTATTCCTTTCTTAGAAAGCACAGGGCACGGTAGACAATCCTCTCCACCATAATCAAAGCAATCTAAGTGCCATCGACGAAAACCGAGTCGACTATTAGATTACACATTCTTGAATTTATAGAATACCAGAAACTCAAAGTGTATTTTGCCGTAGCAACGTGGGAACAGGCGTTCGAAAATTCTACATAAACAGCGTCAAGGGGGCAGCCAGTTTGAATTGGAACGACATCACAAATAAATCTGCGTTCATCGAGCTCGAAATCACGTAGTTAACAAAACTTCTCTGGTAGCTTGGAAGAACAGAAAGGGCTTAACAACTACCCAGTAGTATTTTTCGTATTACATTGTTAATTGAAGAGAAACTGGATCTTATTTCCCCCACACAAATACATACTGCACGGAACTAAGTAGTCGAGTATTCATACTGCACGCAACTAGGGCAGAATCTGATAAAAAGCACTTCTCGGTTAATACAACAAGGTAGGGAACGTTAGATAGTCACGGGTTGGGGATCAGGAAGCCCCCAACAATGACTGGAGAGACAAAAACAAAGAAAAGTCTCACAAAGGAACGGAGTAGGGAAGGTAAAAAGAAAGAAAAGAACGAAACCACTTGCAGCACCTCAATGCTGGGCGCGCTAGTCAGTGAGAAAAAAAAGTAGGTGAGGACAAATGCAAGGAAAGTCCAGAAGGGATTGATTTAAATGCAAAGAGGCCAGCTAGCCCCGACTACTGGAACGTCAGTACAGATCTGAGACAACCATTCTCGGAGATCCGGCCACGTATGGCAAATAAGCCGAAGCAGCAATCCCGTACAGAGACAGAGAACGATGATATCAGTAGAGATATTGGGGGAGGTAAGATGGAGTCATCCAGAGAGGAGGGTGAGGGCCAAGGCCTACGAGACCTGAGAACGAGTGCAATCCTCGACTGCGATAAGGAGTTCCTTGATCTCCTCATGGTTACTCAACATGAGGTCCCCCAAGCAAGTCAGCACCTGAGAGGCCTATTGGACGAGTTCCAGAAGGTTAAAGAGATTGCGCTGCAGGTGGTGGAGAAGAATGCTTACCTAGAGGGACGCGTGAGAGAACTAGCAAAGACCAAACCGGCCGAAATTAGGACCTTTGCGGAGGTAACCAGGAAAAACCTGGCTAATAATGGACGGGATGGTGAAAATAGAAGTACACCCAGTGAGAGGAAAGCAGTCCTAGTGAGGGCTCCTGAAGACGAGGAAGAAACAAGCTCTGGAGAGGTACGAGAAAGACTGGTCAGGCACTTTGACCCCATAACGCTTGCCCTCAAGAACGTTGTTCTCAGGCCAATCAGAGGTGGAGTAGCAGTAACCACCACCTTCGCAACAGCAGTAAAGAAATTGCAGGACAGAATAAGAGAACACGAGCAGACAAAGCAGTTCGAAACCAAAATAGTAGAGGCAGCTGAACCGGAGATTAAGCTGATCTCGGTGGACAGAAAGGTAGACTCGAAAGACATCCCAAGGATACTTCTGGAGTAAAATGAGATTGAAGGAGCAGTGGAAGATATTAAGGTAGTCTGGAGGACAGAGAGGAAATCCGGCTCTCATGTCACACTGCGCATTTCCAATATAGTACTGGCAAAGGAAATAGTGCAGAAGCAAAGAGTCAACATCGGCTGGTCTAGGTGTAGAGTTTTAGAAAATGTATACCTCCCCAAGTGCACGTACTGCACGAGACTGGGGCACCGAGAGGGGAACTGCTACGCCAAGAAGGCACGCTGTACGGAATGTGGAGGAAACCACTACTACAAAGATTGCAGGGAGGGAGGGAAAAGTTGTCCTCTCTGCGTAGATGCAGAAAAGAAGCAGTGGACCACTCGATGTGGGACGGGCCATGCCCCACATTCGAGGACCGATACCGAAGGAGGAGGCGAGAGCTTGGTTTCGCATAAAAACCTTCCCACCTAGGTATCAACAGACTATATCTTTAACCAGTCGAATCAGGTAATCAACACTTCTTAGCCACACTAGGAAAAAATAGAAAAAAATAAAAATGAAAGGTATGAACACCCTTGTGTGTTTACAAATAAATTCAGGTCGCTCCTTTCGAGCGACAAGTAATTTCATGAACCTCCACTTAGAACAGAACCAGAATATTTCATTCATACAAGAACCGCATCACTTAAAAAACAAGGTAATCGGCTTCCCCATTAGAACTAGAATTATACAATCAGACGACAATCCAAAAACCGCAACAATAATACATAATGAAAACATCGAAATATTTCCTATGAGAACAACACAAACAATGATATTTGTTAAGCTAACCTGGAACAACGTAGAGTTAATAACAATAAACTGTTACTTCCCACCACAGGCAGATACACTACCTCTATACTAGAAATTGAACAATTTTTAAGACAAATCCAGCCAGGAGAAAATGTACTCCTGGTAAGTGATTTTAATTCTAAAAACACATTATGGGGAGGAGAGGCAACAGACAAGAGAGGTTTAGAATTAGCAGAATTTGTAAACCGCCACGACCTCAATGTGCTCAACAATCCCCAGGCACAGCCAACTTTTCAGACAAAAAACGGAAGAAGTTGGATAGATCTCACTATTTGTTCCACGCCATTGCTCAGGCAATTAAGAACTTGGGAGGTGATGGACGAGGAAAGCGGCAGCGATCACCGGTACATCAAACTGGAACTTTTTGAGATCACCAGCACAAAACAGAAACGTCTTACCAAAATGGGTGAAAAGAAGGTATTGGATGCACTATGTCGAGATTCATGGATCAAGGATACGGCACAAAGAAAAATACAAAACAAGAACCAACTAGAAATTATAGTGACCCAGTTTTACGAAAAAAATAGAAGACCTAAAAAAGAAATTTGCAAAGAATGTGAAGAAGGTAGATCAAAAACAAAAGCCGTGGTGGAAGCCAGAGTTGGAAATTCAGAGGAAAAAAGTACGAGCCATGCGAAGGCGATACCAAAGATGCACCGAGGACCTGAGGAATCACTTTAAATCACTTTACCTCGAAGGACTCAAACAATATCAGAAAGAAATACAGGACGCCAAGAATAAATCCTGGAAAGATTATTGCAGTAAGCAGGACAAGAACCCCTTCTTCCTTTCATACAAAATAGCGGCTGATAAAATAAAAAGAGAAATAGTCTTCCAGAGTTTCATAAAAGAAAATGGAGAAGAAAGAAAAACCAAAGAGGAAACCTTACGATACATATTGCAAAACCTCTACGGAACTGAAGCTACCACCTCGGAAACAATGCAAAATGACAGCATCCATAAGGAAACAGAAGACAATGGAAGTGAGATTATTGAACTAACCGAACTGGAAGTCGACCACGTTATAAATAATATTAGAAGGAAGATCAGCCCAGGACCCGACAATATAAATACCGGATTTATACAAACACTCTACCACGCGCACAAGCAATTCTTTATTAAGATATTCAATGCAGCACTCCGATTCGGACATTTCCCTTCAGCCTGGAAAACATCAAAAGTCTTTCTAATCCCCAAAAGCAGAGAACAGAGCCCACAGGCAGCGCACAAATTTAGACCCATTGCCATAAATTCTATACTCGGGAAAATCTTCGAAAAGCTCTTATATCATCGTCTCTATTACTACTTCGAAACAAATAATCCATTCCCTGACAATCAATTTGGATTCACAAATGGCAAATCGGCCATCACCGCACTGTATAAACTAAAACGGGACATAGTACACTCCCTTGAAAACAAAGACAATATCATAGTAATTTCACTAGACATAACCAACGCATTCGAGAATATAATTGTTGATAGAGTAAAAAAAAGGTTTAGGGATTTAGAAATACCCAAGGATCTGAGTCAATTGTTATTGCACATGCTAGAAGACAGATCAATCAGCTATGAATTGGGGAAAAACAAAATACAGCTAAAGCTAAACAAAGGAGCACCACAAGACTCCCCCCTAAGTCCGTTTCTGTGGAACGTAATTGTTTCCGAATTATTAGTGGCAGAAATGCCAGAAACCACCACGGACAGTTATTTCCTACCTACGCCTACGCCGTCCTAATGCTCTGGCACTATCTGAATATGGAGCTTGCAAGGAGGCCCACAAGCTGAAGTACATTCAAGACCTTGTGCGGCAGTCAGAGGCCATGTTGCTGTACAAAGGAAGTGTGATAAACTCCAAAAAAGCAAATCAAAAATTTTGGACCAAATACTTCCTTGGCAGCGCAGATGGAGCGGCTCTTAAAGAGGTGGATAATGCTCCTGGGGCATCGGCATGGGTTGCAGAAGGAACGCGATTCCTTTCAGGTAGGGAATTTATTAATGCGATCAGAGTTCGTTTTAACACCGTACCTACCTTGACCAGACTAAAACGGGGCCAGGGCGAAACTAAGTTGTGTAGAGCGGGGTGGCCCAAGAGGAGACTCTTGGGCACCTTCTGCAGAAATGTCATCGTACACACAACACGAGAATCCAACGTCATGATATGTTGGTGAAATACGTTGCTAAAAGGTGCAGGGATCTAGGATTTACTGTTCTAGAAGAACCCCATTATAAGACAAGCTCGGGGGTTAAACCTCCCGATCTTGTGCTGAGAAGGGATGGCCAGGTCCTCGTTTTAGATGCTCAAGTAGTTGGAACAAGGATTAAACTGTCTGACGCCCATGTTGTGAAAACAAGTAAATATATGGACCACGAGTTGTGCTGGCTTGTCTCTAAAGATAGAACCCCTATCGTGTCCACGATAACATTATCTTACAGGGGAGTTTGAGCAAAGGAAAGTGTCAACGCTCTTAAAGATCTTGGCTTTATAGCCAATGACTTTAAAATAATTACTATCCGTTGTCTTCAGGGAGGCTGGCGTTGCTTCGCTACACACCAGCGTATGACCACTGCTTTACGCGGGCGAAGAAGGAGGAGAGTTTCGGCATACAACACAGGAGAATAATGGTCCTACTGCCATTACAGTAGTAGGCTCTTGGCACGGGGACTTTTCTGCGTTCCGTAGGAGAGGATGTTTCCGAGTACGGAACACGCCCTTGGACGTACTGCGGCCAGAGAACCCCGTTGTTGAGATTAAAAAAAATAAAAATTGCCAAATGCCTCGTCATCTAATTAGTGACGCGCATGAATGGATTAACGAGATTCCCACTGCCATAGAAAAAATCTCGAGCGCCCAAATTCAACGGAGACCGTCAAAAACTTATTCAGAAGACACACTCAGTGTT
The DNA here is from genome assembly GCA_013436015.1 of Rhipicephalus annulatus. Taxonomy (NCBI): domain Eukaryota; kingdom Metazoa; phylum Arthropoda; class Arachnida; order Ixodida; family Ixodidae; genus Rhipicephalus; species Rhipicephalus annulatus. The sequence goes on along the minus strand of WOVY01013869.1, from coordinate 74,584 downwards.
GTCGGACTACTGGCACTGATTGAGTTGGATTTGGTGAAACAGATTCCATGGCGAATTAACCTCACAGGAATTGTTCCTTCACCTTTTAGCCAATAAACACAGATTATTCAAACTCGGAAAACCTCAGGGAAAGCCGTCAACGACACAATAGCTCAGGAAGATGCCAAATTCACAAGCAAGCTCCTCTTTGCTGCAGACAAACTCACGTCACAAGTCTCGCAACGAGGAGTGCACGAATCAGCAGACAATTTCATATTCGGAACAGGCAACTCCCCGTCAGAAGACAGCATCCGATCAATGCAGGAGAGGAAAATCATCCAAGAAGGCGAAGTCCAAGGATGATAAGCAAGAAGACTCAGAATATCTAACACTGTACGGAGCCAAACAAAGTACTCTATCCACGAAGAAAACTACTCCAGGATTCGGCACAGAAGAGGAAGAGGACGATGGTAGGGCAAGAGAACCTTTATCAGCACAGGTGATTCGAGAACAGAAAGAATCGTTGAATGAGCCTTCAAACAATGAAGGTAAGCGTCAGGAGAAACTGAAAGACTCCTGGGACGACCCTTCAGACAACGAGGGTCAAGTACTGGGGGAAGACCTGCAACAGCACCAGCTTCAAAGGCATACCACCGAAGAGTACCCTCCCCTTCGAAAGGAGGAGAAACAACAAGAAAAGACTACCTTATTTACCAAGGTTGCCAAGGCTGACATGACCATCATGAAAGCCCTTATTTAAATTTCTACATACACAGGACAAGAAGAAGGAGTGGCAACACAAATAGATACCATTATCTCTGAATACTCCAAGCTGAAATTACTAATTATTGAGCAATTCTAAGAAATTGCCTACCTAAAAGGAAAGATCTCCGTATTGGAGGAAGCAACATCAAAAAACGAGCATGAAGAAAGAGAAAAACAAACGGAGCTTCAACCTCCTGTCGAGGCAGAAGAACGGAAATCCTACGCGTTGGTTCTGACTTCCGAAACAATGGGCAAACAGGAGATGGCTGAACATATAAAGACGAAGATTAACCCTACTGAGGCGGGCCTCCCCGATGCTACGATGAGGGAAGGCAGACAGGGGATAATCCTCACAACGGCTTCAAAGGAATCATCTGGCAAGCTGGAGAGGATTCTTCGATCAAGAAATGAGTTCCAACAGGTAAAAGTGAACAAACCAAAACAGAACAGGTACAACATCAAGGTAATCGGGGTAGATGACGGGCTTGCAAACGACGCCCTCCCGCAACGAATAATAGAGCAAAATCGCCTGGAGTGCAATCTCGAAGACATTTTGGTCCGGAAATCATGGAAGGGAAAACAGGGAACAACTCTGGTCCTCGCCCTCAACAGGGTAAGACTAACGGCACTCAAGGAAAGGAAGTATATCAATATTGGCTGGAGTAGATGCCCTTGGTTTGACCACATCTCAGTTCCTCGCTGTTCAAGGTGTGCACAATACGGTCATACACACTTTGACTGTCAGGGCCCAATCCGCTGCACCAATTGCGGCCGAAAGGGCCATACCGAAAATAAATGCCACGAAGAAGCATTCTGCATAGTCTGTGAGAGAGAGGGCTACTCAGGCGACAAAGATCATTCAATGATGTCTTGGCAATGTCCCGCCTACCAAGAAAGAGTGGAATTCGAAAAGAGGAAAATTCTGGCTCTACTAGACTAGCGCGCCAGGTAATCACCTAACTTACTATTTCCTGTACATACTCCACAACAAATTTTCTAAAATACAACATGGCCCATTCATCTAACGGAACACCATCCCCCTCAGAAATACAAATAACCCAGGTAAACTTAGGCAGGGCATTTAAAGCAAATCAGGCTCTTCGAAATTTTCAACAGGAAGAAGAATTCGACATATCGGTCCTGCAAGAACCGTACCCGCTCAACAACAAAGTCATAGGATTTCCACTGAAACATAAAATCATAGCCAAGAACAAAGACCCAAAGACAGCAATCATAATACACAAAGAAAACATAACCACTTTTCCAATTATCATAGAACAAAAACTAATAGCAGTCAAGAGAAAGAAATGTCAAAGAGAACTGTTAATTATCAACTGCTACTGTCCTCCGAACGAAGACATAGAACCGGCAATGTCAGCAATAGGGAACGTCTTACAGAAATTTGCAGACATTAAAACGATAATAATGGGCGACTTCAACTCTAAACATCAAATTTGGGGAAGCACGGAGACTGATGAGAAAGGTGAAAAAGTCTTGGAGTTCATTGTTTTACACAACCTGACATTAGTAAATGTAAAATAGTCACCTCCTACTTTTAAAACAACTAGGGCGAGAGGTTGGATCGACCTCACCATATGTGACACGAACCTCTACCAGGATAATAAAAGCTGGGAAGTACCTAAAGATTTTAATCATAGTGATCATAGATACACTAAAGTGGTTATTACAAACGAAGGCCCTACGGAGGAATACGGTTTAACATTGAAAGGTCAAGCAAAAGTTATGGAAAAGTTGCAAACCGATCCCTGGTTTGAGCAAGTGCAGGAGAAAATAAAGACGAAGGATAGTATTGAAGAAATAGTGAATACGCTATACGAGAAAATCGAGAAACTTAAGAAGGATTTCAGTAAAAAGAAAGAGCCTCCTAAACAAAAGCCGAACACTTGGTGGTCAATAGACCTGGAAATCGAAAGGAAGAGTCACAGCACTACGAAGGAGGTAGCAAAAGGCGAATGGGGATATCAGAGAACAATACAAAAAGGAATACTACAAAGAACACGACACGTACAACAATACGATAGAACAGGCTAAAAACAACAGTTGGAAAGCTGTATGTACGACGGCTGCGAAAAATCCATTCATCCTGCCATATAAAATCGCACGAAATAAAATGAAAACTAATGTCACGTTTAGGAGCATTACAAAAGAAAATGGAGAAGTCACAAAGTCTCTTCAGGAAACAATAGAATACATTCTAGGAAAATTATACCCCAACTGGACTGGAAGTGACGAACCAGGACACAGTCAAATACAATCAGCGACGACACCGCAAACAACAATATTCAGTGGGGAAATCAACCATCACAAACCGAAACGAGAGAACAAAGTTTATCCGGGGACGACCTCCCGTTTACGGAGATTGAAGTAACGCAGGTAATAAAAAAATTGAGGAAAGATGTAACTCCGGGACCAGACAACCTAAAAACTAATCTTATACAGGTTATGTTCGAAAGACACAAGACTTTCTTTGTTAATCTCTTTAATGCATGCTTAAAGCACGGACACTTTCCTCAAAGGTGGAAGGAATCTAAAATTATATTGATTCCAAAAGGAAACTAAACAAACAATCCCGAGGAAAACGAATACCGCCCAATTGCAATAAACTCTATTTTGAGAAAAATACTAGAAAAACTCACAAAAAATAGGATCTATTACTTTCCATTTAAAAATCACCATTTTAATAAAAAACAATTCGGATTCACCCACGGAACGTCAACAACCATGGCATTGGAAGAAATAATCAAACGAATAAGCCAAGCGAAAATTGACAAGCTAAATAGCATGATAATAGCACTACATATAAAAACGCATTCAATTCCATAAAAGCTGAAGTAGTTACACAGAAATTAGAAGATTACAAGTGTCCAAATAACCTAATAAAACTGGCGGACAACATTTTACGGAAAAGGAAAATAATCTACGAAAAAGACGGAGTAACAATCAAGAAAACACTAACATCAGGTTCCCCACAGAGATCGCCTTTAAGTCCACTCTGTTGGAATATAACAATAAGTGACCTATTAGAAACTAAGCTTCAAGAAGTACACATACAAGCCTTTGTAGACGATGTGGTATTACACAATACGTTTCACTCAAGAAAAGAGGTGGAGGAAAAAGCTTCGAAGGTACTGACACTGATAAATCAGGGGACACAGGAAAAAGGAATTACCCTAAATAAAGGAAAGCCGGAATACATGATAATCGGAAAGCAGTACATTAGCCACCCACCCCAAATAAAGATTCGACAGGATAAAACCAAAATAGTTAATCAAATGAAAATCCTAATGGTGGTTTTGGACACAAAATAACATTGCTTCCACATTTAAAATACTTAAAAAAGAAAGTATACCAAATCACTTACAATTTAAGTCGTACAATAAAAGACGATAAGCATACAAATAGAAACACACTGCAGTTAATATATAAAAAGGGTATAGAACGAATGGTTACATATGCTTCTCCAACATGGTATAGCCGAAAAGTCATTTTCATTAAAAAATTGAAATCAATTCAAAGATTACCTTTACTATTAATAACTAAGTCATTCAAAACAGCATCAAATCTTTCACTCAACATTTTGGCAAACACTCCGCCTCTCCATTTGACAATCAAAAAAAAACGAATTACACTTTATGCTTAAGAAAGGAAAGAACTTCACATGGCAACAGAAAGTATACACTGAAAATGAAATAATGAAGAAACACGACCATTGGCAAGATCATCCAGAAGACAAAGTTAGTATACCATTTGGAACAACAGAGGAAGAAGTAGATTTCAAAATATACACGGATGTATCAAAGAATGAAAAAGAAGTAGGAGCGGCATTTATAATTCTAAACAAAGGTAACCAAATCCAAAGGGTGAAAAAATATAAACTTCCAGAATACAGCAGTAATTACGAGGCGGAGATCATAGCAATCCAGAAAGCAATAGAACATATCTTACTTCTACAGGCCTCCGTTAAATACCAGCTCTTTACAGACAGCCAATCCGCACTCCTGGCAATAAAAAACCCAGATAACGTAAATCCACTTATTTGTAACATCAGGAAAATCTTAAGCCAAGCAAAAAGCATAGATATCAAACTGACCTATGTAAAAGCACACAGTGGAAATATTAGGAACACATTAATTGGCGGACGAATTAGCAAAAGAAGCGAGCAAAGCTGGAGAAGAAATATTTGTTCCCATAACAAAAACATTTATATCAAAAGAACTAAAGAAAAAGTTAAACAAAGAATGGAATGAAATATCCATGTGAACGTGTAGCATAGCTACACGTTCACTTGGATAAAAAACGTAAATTTTATTCCGTCGCATTTTCCAACAAATTACTACACCTCACAAGCAATAACAGGTCATGGACGATTTCCATTCTATTTCACACGATTCGGAATACTACAACAAGCGACATGTTTTTGTTCAAAAACAACAGAAAGTTTTGATCATTACTTGCAGCAATGTCCCTCTATAACAAACGAAAGAAATGAATTAAAACAAATCTTGGGACAAAATCTGCAAAATAGGAAGCCAGAAATAACAAAACAAAAAGAAACAATGAAAATACTTGAAAAAATGGTCGAAAAGATTAACGAGGCCATCCTACAATGCTGATAATCGAGACTGACTAAGGACTTCTAAAATTCCTAAATAAAACAAGAAGTACTTATAGATAACAAGAAGTGCTTATCAAACGCAAAGGAAAACAAGTGGTGCTCGTTATGGAAAATGGCTAAAAAACCAATATTGGAGAGCATACCTCGGCTCTCATTTCCCACGGGCACTGGAAACCACACGCACACAGAAACAGGAACAACACCAGAACCTACAATTATCAGAATAAACACATGTCAAGAATCAACGACCGGCGGAGGTCAACGATCAACGACCGGCGGAGGTCAACGATCAACGACCGCCGGACGTCAAAAGCAATGACCGGCGGACGCGAGGCCTCGAGGCCTAGAAGAACACCGGACAGGGATGAAGGAACACCTCCTCAAGACCAGAGAAGAATTAAGACCACGGGCATTAGTAAATTTTAGGTAAATTTAAAATTAAAATTAAAATTATAAAAAAAGAAAAATTTAAATTTGAACTTAATTATAACTCACTCTACGTCAACTATATTATCATAGCCCACGATTAGCCTTCCTTTTGAAAGCACTAATAAACGCCCGTTGACAAGCTGGCCCGCTCCCCGGCCCGTGGATTCCTGGTGGTAGTCTTCTCATCTTACTGCCTTTCTCACTCAACTCTTCATCCCTTCCCTTCCCTTTTAGGGACGAAGCTTCTTAAGGCGTGGGCTGTGCATCCCCTGTATATAGCCACTTCTCGTTTAGTTCTTGCAGCGTTCACTAGACGGCGGTACTTGTAGTTTACGATGAAAGTTGCGAGATGTTATAAAATAGGAATGATGTCACCTATGGCGCGTGTTATTGGTGGAAGGCAATCGTTTGATTTAGTGCGGCGACGTATGCTAGCGGGAGCGTTGTTATAAAATCGAGTGGGCAAAATGTACGGAGGATTCATGGTTTACCAGGTTTACCTCCGGAGCTTCGCCTACTTATCATCATTCACTTCGTCGATATGGCGGCACTTTTTTATCTCTTCCCCTCTCTTCTCTCCACCACACTTTCCTTACTTCTCCTTTTTCAACCATCCCACTAATCCTCAACTGATCCCACTCTTCCTCCTTCTCTTCCCCTCTACCTCATCCTATCTCTATTCCACTCCTTTCCTTACCTGCGATACAGTAGTGGTGCAGGCTCTTCTCACAATCTGTCCCTATCTACTGACTCCAGCCACGGGAGCCGCCGCGACAGCAGCACGGGTAAGTGAGCTCTGTACTTATCTACCTATAACTTTAGTAATTTTGGTTCTATGAGGGTTAGAGTGGTGTCTACTTGTTCGTGAGGTTACAAGGAGTTCAATCGCTACAAGTATCCTTATCACAATCGGAAATTTCAAATTTTAGGAGCAGAAAACTGTGGGAATTGGTGAAAACAACAATAGTCGGACCACGTGTTTTTTTACGATCGCTTGTAGCTTCGTTATTATTCTACCGAGAAACTTCCTACTTATATAGTTGAAAGTCCTTAGGGTAGACTTGACGCTGCTGAAGTTTTATCAGGCTAGGTGTAATAGCTTCATAGTTATTTTGCAATCAAAATAAGGCCTAATCATTAAAAAAAGTTAAAAATTGGTAATAGCACCTCGCAAACGCAATTAAATCTTGTCCGCTTGATATATTAATAAACAGCATCCCATAGGCTACCAGGAGGCCCAATTCCGTACACTCTAGGCCCTTAATTAAGGTGGTAATCAGCAAAAAGCTCATCTCATTAAAACAATTTTTCAAAAGGATCCACAAACGCCACCAAAAAATAGCTAATACCTTCTTTTAGAGCAAAACAGCCCGGTTTTTCCATGTAAAAATAATTTTGATATCTTAAAGTAGCCGCAAGATACAGAGTTAGAAAAATTCAACGAGAAACGCTAATAAACGTGTGGCACCCGCGTCTTCCCTTGCCCAGAGGAGGAGAGCGGCTCGCCGCTCCGGGAAAGGGGGCGCTCGTCAGATCGGAGCCTTGGACCACGTGTTTTCTTTCTTTTATTTTACGGTCCCTTTCAACTTTGGGGATAACCTTTGGTGATTTCGCTTTCGCACTCCTCTAGTATTTTGAATAGAGGAACACGCTCCAAAGGTTTGCAAAATTCTAGGATGAATAGAAGTTAAGTTATAGCGGTTTTGGTCACCCCATGTATTCCTTTCTTAGAAAGCACAGGGCACGGTAGACAATCCTCTCCACCATAATCAAAGCAATCTAAGTGCCATCGACGAAAACCGAGTCGACTATTAGATTACACATTCTTGAATTTATAGAATACCAGAAACTCAAAGTGTATTTTGCCGTAGCAACGTGGGAACAGGCGTTCGAAAATTCTACATAAACAGCGTCAAGGGGGCAGCCATTTTGAATTGGAACGACATCACAAATAAATCTGCGTTCATCGAGCTCGAAATCACGTAGTTAACAAAACTTCTCTGGTAGCTTGGAAGAACAGAAAGGGCTTAACAACTACCCAGTAGTATTTTTCGAATTACATTGTTAATTGAAGAGAAACTGGATCTTATTTCCCCCACACAAATACATACTGCACGGAACTAAGTAGTCGAGTATTCATACTGCACGCAACTAGGGCAGAATCTGATAAAAAGCACTTCTCGGTTAATACAACAAGGTAGGGAACGTTAGATAGTCACGGGTTGGGGATCAGGATGCCCCCAACAATGACTGGAGAGACAAAAACAAAGAAAAGTTTCACAAAGGAATGGAGTAGGGAAGGTAAAAAGAAAGAAAAGAACGAAACCACTTGCAGCACCTCAATGCAGGGCGCGCTAGTCAGTGAGAAAAAAAAGTAGGTGAGGACAAATGCAAGGAAAGTCCAGAAGGGATTAATTTAAATGCAAAGAGGCCAGCTAGCCCCGACTACTGGAACGTCAGTACAGATCTGAGACAACCATTCTCGGAGATCCGGCCACGTATGGCAAATAAGCTGAAGCAGCAATCCCGTACAGAGACAGAGAACGATGATATCAGTAGAGATATTGGGGGAGGTAAGATGGAGTCATCCAGAGAGGAGGGTGAGGGCCAAGGCCTACGAGACCTGAGAACAAGTGCAATCCTCGACTGCGATAAGGAGTTCCTTGATCTCCTCATGGTTACTCAACATGAGGTCCCCCAAGCAAGTCAGCACCTGAGAGGCCTATTGGACGAGTTCCAGAAGGTTAAAGAGATTGCGCTGCAGGTGGTGGAGAAGAATGCTTACCTAGAGGGACGCGTGAGAGAACTAGCAAAGACCAAACCGGCCGAAATTAGGACCTTTGCGGAGGTAACCAGGAAAAACCTGGCTAATAATGGACGGGATGGTGAAAATAGAAGTACACCCAGTGAGAGGAAAGCAGTCCTCCTAGTGAGGGCTCCTGATGACGAGGAAGAAACAAGCTCTGGAGAGGTACGAGAAAGACTGGTCAGGCACTTTGACCCCATAACGCTTGCCCTCAAGAACGTTGTTCTCAGGCCAATCAGAGGTGGAGTAGCAGTAACCACCACTTCCGCAACAGCAGTAAAGAAATTGCAGGACAGAATAAGAGAACACGAGCAGACAAAGCAGTTCGAAACCAAAATAGTAGAGGCAGCTGAACCGGAGATTAAGCTGATCTCGGTGGACAGAAAGGTAGACTCGAAAGACATCCCAAGGATACTTCTGGAGTAAAATGAGATTGAAGGAGCAGTGGAAGATGTTAAGGTAGTCTGGAGGACAGAGAGGAAATCCGGCTCTCATGTCACACTGCGCATTTCCAATATAGGACTGGCAAAGGAAATAGTGCAGAAGCAAAGAGTCAACATCGGCTGGTCTAGGTGTAGAGTTTTAGAAAATGTATACCTCCCCAAGTGCACGTACTGCACGAGACTGGGGCACCGAGAGGGGAACTGCTACGCCAAGAAGGCACGCTGTACGGAATGTGGAGGAAACCACTACTACAAAGATTGCAGGGAGGGAGGGAAAAGTTCTCTGCGTAGATGCAGGGAAAGAAGCAGTGGACCACTCGATGTGGGACGGGCCATGCCCCACATTCGAGGACCGATATCAAAGGAGGAGGCGAGAGCTTGGTTTCGCATAAAAACCTTCCCACCTAGGTATCAACAGACTATATCTTTAACCAGTCGAATCAGGTAATCAACACTTCTTAGCCACACTAGGAAAAAAATAGAAAAAAATAAAAATGAAAGGTATGAACACCCTTGTGTGTTTACAAATAAATTCAGGTCGCTCCTTTCGAGCGACAACTAATTTCATGAACCTCCACTTAGAACAGAACCAGGATATTTCATTCATACAAGAACCGTATCACTTAAAAAACAAGGTAATTGGCTTCCCCATTAGAACTAGAATTATACAATCAGACGACAATCCAAAAACCGCAGCAATAATACATAATGAAAACATCGAAATATTTCCTATGAGAACAACACAAACAATGATATTTGTTAAGCTAACCTGGAACAACGTAGAGTTAATAACAATAAACTGTTACTTCCCACCACAGGCAGATACACTACCTCTATACTAGAAATTGAACAATTTTTAAGACAAATCCAGCCAGGAGAAAATGTACTCCTGGTAAGTGATTTTAATTCTAAAAACACATTATGGGGAGGAGAGGCAACAGGCAAGAGAGGTTTAGAATTAGCAGAATTTGTAAACCGCCACGACCTCAATGTGCTCAACAATCCCCAGGCACAGCCAACTTTTCAGACAAAAAACGGAAGAAGTTGGATAGATCTCACTATTTGTTCCACGCCATTGCTCAGGCAATTAAGAACTTGAGAGGTGATGGACGAGGAAAGCGGCAGCGATCACCGGTACATCAAACTGGAACTTTTTGAGATCACCAGCACAAAAGAGAAACGTCTTACCAAAATGGGTGAAAAGAAGGTATTGGATGCACTATGTCGAGATTCATGGATCAAGGATACGGCACAAAGAAAAATACAAAACAAGAACCAACTAGAAATTATAGTGACCCAGTTTTACGAAAAAAATAGAAGACCTAAAAAAGAAATTTGCAAAGAATGTGAAGAAGGTAGATCAAAAACAAAAGCCGTGGTGGAAGCCAGAGTTGGAAATTCAGAGGAAAAAAGTACGAGCCATGCGAAGGCGATACCAAAGATGCACCGAGGACCTGAGGAATCACTTTAAATCACTTTACCTCGAAGGACTCAAACAATATCAGAAAGAAATACAGGACACCAAGAATAAATCCTGGAAAGATTATTGCAGTAAGCAGGACAAGAACCCCTTCTTCCTTTCATACAAAATAGCGGCTGATAAAATAAAAAGAGAAATAGTCTTCCAGAGTTTCATAAAATAAAATGGAGAAGAAAGAAAAACCAAAGAGGAAACCGTACGATACATATTGCAAAACCTCTACGGAACTGAAGCTACCACCTCGGAAACAATGCAAAATGACAGCATCCATAAGGAAACAGAAGACAATGGGAGTGAGATTATTGAACTAACCGAACTGGAAGTCGACCACGTTATAAATAATATTAGAAGGAAGATCAGCCCAGGACCCGACAATATAAATACCGGATTTATACAAACACTCTACCACGCGCACAAGCAATTCTTTATTAAGATATTCAATGCAGCACTCCGATTCGGACATTTCCCTTCAGCCTGGAAAACATCAAGAGTCTTTCTAATCCCCAAAAGCAGAGAACAGAGCCCGCAGGCAGCGCACAAATTTAGACCCATTGCCATAAATTCTATACTCGGGAAAATCTTCGAAAAGCTCTTATATCATCGTCTCTATTACTACTTCGAAACAAATAATCCATTCCCTGACAATCAATTTGGATTTACAAATGGCAAATCGGCCATCACCGCACTGTATAAACTAAAACGGGACATAGTACACTCCCTCGAAAAAAAAAACAATATCATAGTAATTTCACTAGACATAACCAACGCATTCGAGAATATAATTGTTGATAGAGTAAAAAAAAGGTTTAGGGATTTAGAAATACCCAAGATCTGAGTCAATTGTTATTGCACATGCTAGAAGACAGATCAATCAGCTATGAATTGGGGAAAAACAAAATACAGCTAAAGCTAAACAAAGGAGCACCACAAGGCTCCCCCCTAAGTCCGTTTCTGTGGAACGTAATTGTTTCCGAATGATTAGTGGCAGAAATGCCAGAAACCACCACCATACAAGCATTTGCGGATGATTTAACACTAGTGGTTAGGGGCAAAAGTAGAGCCAAACTAGAAGCGGAGGCCGCGAAAGTACCGACGACCATACACAAATGGAGCACCCGAAATGAGCTGAACTTCAGTCAGGAGAAATGTGAATTTATCAACCTAGGGGCCGCGTATAAGAATAGATCTCCAGTCATTAAAATTAATGGCATTTCAATTAGGAGAGTCCAACAAACGAAAATTTTGGGGGTGATATTCGACAGCAAACTTTCGTTTATACCACATTTAAAAATGGTGAAGCAAAGAATCCAAAGATTACGTCTGGTCTGACACAATTCACAGGAACGAATTGGGGTAAGACCCCAAAACACCTCCGACAAATCTACTTAGGGGGAATCGAACGCATGACAGTATATGGCTCTCCAATATGGTACCCGGCAATATCCGCACGGAACAAAAATAACACAGAGAAGATAAATAAACTGAAGGCAATTCAGAGAATCCCCTAGTCAAAAATTGCTAAATCTTTTCATACAGTATCGAACGCAGCACTAAATATTGTCTGCAAAATTCCCCCGGTACACGTAACAATAGAACGAGAAAACACAATTTTTAACATCATTCATGGAGACGGAAAATTCTGGTTTAATGGTCAGGCTTTCGGGAAAGAAGATATCGCCACCAAGATTAGGCCATTCCAAATACACCCAGCAAAAAAGAGAAAAGATGACTACTCAAAATCAATCGCGGCAACCGATTACAGCTTTTATACCAATGGATCGGCTATGCAAAACAAAATTGGCGCAGCCTTCGTCATCATAGACAAGTTTTTCAGAGCAATAAAATACAAACAAATGAAACTTCCAGAACACTCAAACAATTTCGAAGCTGAGACAGTAGCTATCTATGAAGCCATAAAAGAAATGAGCACAATGAGCCAAACTAATACATACCAGATAGTAACAGACAATTTATCAAGACTAGAAGCTCTCAAAAACCCAAATAACACGAACCCATTCGTTCATAAAATTTGACTACAACTAAACCAATTAGAAAATATTAAGGTAAGACTTGTATATACCGCGGCACATATGAGAACTACAGGTAACGAGCTTGCTGACCAATTGGCTAAGGAGGCGACCACAGAGGGCGAAGAATACTCAGTTCCTATGTCAATATCGTTCATCAAAAATGAACTTCGAAAACAAGGCGTGCATGAATGGAATAAATACTGGAATCTGCAAGGCAAAGATTCATATACTTACCAATGGATAAAAAACACACAACTCATCCCAACATCTTTCCCACCGAATTGCTGGTTAGTTCAGGCAGTTACAGGACATGGCCGTTTTCTTTTTATTTCAAGCGATTTGCCATAACAGACCATGAGCAATGTGTGTGCGGAGTTGAAGCACCATCATTCGACCACTACTTGAACTCATGCAAATTAACAGCCAAGGAAATTCAAAAATTGAAACAAAAATACACCAAACCGTCTAATCCCAAACTGGAGATTATTGGGGACAAAGAAAGCATTGCAGTGATAGAGGAAATAGTTCAGAGCATAAACTAAAAAATCTTACGAGCATAATAATATATTGGTGCTCACTGGGACTGGAAAAATCAAAGTATGAGTTAGGAAAACGAAAAAATGAGAAAATAAGAAGTTCTCAAAACAAACTTAAGTAAATAAATCCCCTCCGTGGCACAATTTTGTCGTTGGGAGGGGCAATCACTGCACGAAATTACATGGATACGCACCATGGTATAATTTTCGACACAGAAAACACCAAGTGCCACGTTCCTTCATCACCGCAAAGGGTTGTTGGTAGATCTGGACCAAAGAGTTCACCAATAGATCCCAGACCCGAACTTCATCAATAAGCGGGGTTGTTGGTTGATCACGGGCACCGAACCCTACCTAGGATCCCAGACCCACGCTTCCACGAGCAGGGTCGCTGGTCGATCAAGGACATTACGTCCCATCTGGACCAAAGAGTTCACCAATAGATCCCAGACCCGAACTTCATCAATAAGCGGGGTTGTTGGTAGATCACTTGCACCGAACCCTATCTAGGATCCCAGACCCACGCTTCCACGAGCGGGGTCGCTGGTCGATAAAGGACATTATGTCCCAAGCTAAGATCCCAGACCCACGCAATCTCCAAGAAGGAACACCAGCAGGAAAAAAAGGAACAACATGGCATAATCAAAAGTACTCAGGAGGAGATTCGCGCACTCACCCCCGGCTGGCATGTTTAGGCCACGGAGGCACTGAAATAACAAACATTTAAATTACCCCAATTCAACCATAAACATTTCTCTCTCAGTGAGCACCAAAGTCAAACAAAAAGAATCACTTCAGGAATTGTGAGGCCAACAGAGAGTAGGGCGAAGGGACAAAACCAGGGGAATATAAAGGGGCGACACCATTAAAAGATAGGGCAGCCACGCAACAGAATGCCACACAAACTTCAACATTATAGGAGTTTCCTGCTAGTGAACGGAACCACAGAGGAATAGGAAGGGAAAGAGGAAAAGAGCAGGAACATGAACAAACAATAAAGAAAAGACAAGAGAAAAAACATTGAAGCAAGATCATAGAATATCAACCAAGTTCGAGTAACAGAACCGATTGGCTGGCAAGCAAACCAACATACATGGCAGGAATAAAACAAACAAAACCCACACAAAAGAGGTAACGAAACAGGTTCCACCAGCCCTCTAATCATAACTATCTCCCCTTAGAGCTTCCACAACAGGTAAGAGCATCCTACCCACACATAGCTAGAAATCACCACCTAAATTAGGGTAACATTACAACACACATTCGGTCGACAACGACACCACATTAGGAGCAAAGGGTGGGATGGGAGGGTAAGAAGATGAATAATAGGTGAGGGCTACAGCTTTGAGGGGGACATAGGGAAGGGCGGAAAGAAACACGCGCTGTCTGGGTCCGCTTCCGTGGCTGGGGTGACTCTAGATGGTAGATTGCATTTCTTTCTTTTTTTCTTTTTTTTCTTTTTTTCTCTTTATTTTACTTTTAAAAACAAAATTTTTCGTTTGGCGGAAGCCCTATTCATTTATTTTTAATTGATTCAAGCCTGTTACACCTCAGTGACACGGGCAGAGGCGCATTAGTTTACGTTCTTTTATCACTGCCTCACCATAATTTTTGTCCCCATCTACTTCACCGAAAATCAACTGCTGGTAACACGCGTATCCGCCCCATGGGGGGCTGCCATCTTGATAGGAGACTTTAGCACTGCCCCCTGGATCTCAAAGATTCCTTGAAAAGTCAAAAAATTACAAAAATATTGGTAACATTATTCGACCACGCAGAAGGAGGATTCTAGGTCCTCAGCTCAGTCTTACCAGTTTTTGACGGGCAAAAACAATTTCACGAGCAATTTTTCCCACCCTAAGACCATATGGGGGCTGCCATCTTGTGTGGGACCAAGCCACTTTAAGAACAACGATTCATATCTCGGCTTCTACACGCCCCAGGTAGACAACTCAGGTCTCATTTGATTCGGTAAAATCCGGAGATAGCTTAAAAAACCGCGAGCACCCATTCCAACTGAGAGCGTCAAAAAACTTATTCAGAAGACACACACAGTGTTGCCGGACTGCTGTCACTGCTTGAGCTGGATTTGGTGAAACAGCTTCCACGGCGAATTAACCTCACCGGAACTGTTCCTTCACCTTTAGCCAATAAACACAGATTATTCAAACTCGGAAAACCTCAGGGAAAGCTCGTCTACGGCAAATAGCACAGGAAGATGCCAAATTCACAAGCAAGCTCCTCTTTGCAGCAGATAAACTCACGTCACAAGCCTCGCAACGAGGAGTTCATGAATCAGCAGACAACTTCTTATTCGGAACAGGCAACTCCCTGTCAGAAGACAGCAGTCGATCAGTGCAGGAAAGGAAAATCATCCAAGAAGGCGAAGTCTAAGGAAGATAAGCAAGAAGACTCAGAATATCTAACACTGTACGGAGCCAAACAAAGTACTCTATCTACTAAGAAAACTACCCCAGGGTTCGGCACAGATGAGGAAGAGGACGATGGAAAGGCAAGAGAGCATTCATCAGCACAGGTGATTCGGGAACAGAAAGACTCGTGGGATGAACCTTCAGGCAACGAAGGTAAACGACCGGAGAAACTGAAAGACTCCTGGGACGACCCTTCAGACAACGAGGGTCAGGTACTGGAGGAAGACCTGCAACAGCACCAGCTTCAAAGGCATACCACCGAAGAGTACCCTCCCTTTCGAAAGGAGGAGAAAAAACAAGAAAAGACTACCCTACTCACCAAAGTTGCCAAGGCTTACATGGCCATCATGAAAGCCCTTATTAAAATTTCTACATGCACAGGACAAGAAGAAGGAAAGGCAACACAAATAGATACTATCATCTCTGAACACTCCAAGTTGAAAAAACTGATTATTGAACAATTCCAAGAGATTGCCTACCTCAAAGGAAAGATCTCTGTGTTGGAGAAAACAACATCAAAAAACGAGCTCCAAGAAAGAGAAAAAGAAATGGAGCTTCAACCCCCCGTCGAGGCAGAAGAACGGAAATCCTACGCATTGGTTTTGACTTCCGAAACAATGGGCAAACAGGAGATGGCTGAACTCATGAAGACGAGGATTAACCCCACTGAGGCGGGCCTCCCCGATACTACCATGAGGGAAGGCAGACAGGGGATAATCCTCACAACGGCTTCAAAGGAATCATCTCACAAACTAGAGAAGCTTCTTCGAGCAAGAAATGAGTTCCAACAGCTAAAAGTGAACAAACCAAAACAGAACAGGTTCAATATCAAGGTAATCGGGGTTGATGACGAGCTTGCAAACGACGCCCTCCCGCAACGAATAATAGAGCAAAATCGCCTGGAGTGCAATCTTGAACACATTTCGGTCCGGAAATCATGGAAGGGAAAACAGGGAACAACTCTGGTCCTCGCCCTTAACAGGGTAGGGCTAAGGGCACTCAAGGAAAGGAAATATATCAACATTGGCTGGAGTAGATGCCCTTGGTTTGACCACATCTCAGTTCCTCGCTGTTCAAGGTGTGCACAATACGGTCATACACACTTCGACTGTCAGGGCCCAATCCGCTGCACCAATTGCGGCCGAAAGGGTCATACCCAAAATAAATGCCACGAAGAAGCAATACGCATAGTCTGTGAGAGAGAGGGCTACTCAGGCGACAAAGATCACTCAATGATGTCTTGGCAATGTCCTGCCTACCAAGACAGAGTGGAATTCGAAAAGAAGAAAATTCTGGCTCGACTAGACTAGCGCGCCAGGCAATAACCTAACCTATTATTTCCTTTATATACTCTACAAAAACTTTTCTAAAATACAACATGGTCCATACATCTAACGGAACACCATCCCTCTCAGAAATACAAATAATCCAGGCAAACTTAGGCAGGGCATTTAAAGCTAATCAGGCACTTCGAAATTTTCAACAGGAACAAGAATTCGACATATCGGTACAGCAAGAACCGTACTCGCTCAACAACAAAGTCATAGGATTTCTACTGAAGCATAAAATCATAGCCAACAACAAAGACCCAAAGACAGCAATCATAATACACGAAGAAAACATAATCGCTTTTCCAATTATCATAGAACAAAAACTACTAGCAGTCAAGATAAAGAAATGTCAAAGAGAATTGTTAATTATCAACTGCTACTGTCCTCCGAACGAAGACGTAGAACCGGCAATGTCTGCAATAGGGAACATCTTACAGAAATTTGCAGACATTAAAAAGACAATAATGGGCGACTTCAACTCTAAAAATCAAATTTGGGGAAGCATGGAGACTGATGAAAAAGGGGAAAAAGTCTTGCAGTTCATAGTTTTAAACAACCTGACATTAGTTAATGTAAAAGAGTCACCTCCTACTTTTAAAACAAGTAGGGCGCGGGGTTGGATCGACCTCACCATAAGTGACACGAACCTCTAACAGGATATTAAAAGCTGGGAAGTACTTAAAGATTATAATCATAGTGATCATAGATACATTAGAGTTGTTATTACAAACGAAGACTCTCCGGAAGAATACGGTCTAACATTGAAAGGTCAAGCAAGAGTTATGGAAAAGTTACAAACTGATCCCTGGTTTGAGGAAGTGCAGGAGAAAATAAACACAAAGGAAAGTATTGAAGAAATAGTGAATATGCTATACGAGAAAATCGAGAAACTTAAGAAGGATTTCAGTAAAAAGAAAAAACCTCCCAAACAAAAGCCGAACACTTGGTGGTGAATAGCCCTAAAGATCGAAAGGAAGAGAGTCAGAGCACTACGAAGGAGCTATAAAAAAGTGAATGGGGATATCAGAGAACAATACAAAAAGGATTACTACAAAGAACACGACACGTACAACAATACGATAGAACAGGCTAAAAACAACAGTTCGAAAGCTCTATGTACTACGGCTGCAAAAACTCCATTCATCTTACCATATAAAATTGCACGAAATAAAATGAAAACTAATGTCACGTTTAGGAGCATCACAAAAGAAAATGGAGAAGTCACAAAGTCTCTTCAGGAAACAATACAATACATTCTAGAAAAATTATACCCCAACTGGACTGGAAGTGACGAACCAGGACACAGCCATATACAATCAAGCGACGACACCACAAAAACCAATATTCAGTGGGAAAATAAGCCATCACAAACAGAAACGAGAGAACAAAGTTTATCCGGAGACGACCTCCCGTTTACGGAGATTGAAGTAACGCAGGTAATAAATTGAGGAAAGATGTAACTCCGGGACCAGACAACCTAAAAACTAATCTTATACAGGTGATGTTCGAAAGACACAAGACTTTCTTTGTTAATCTCTTTAATGCATGCTTAAAGCACGGACACTTTCCTCAAATGTGGAAGGAATCTAAAATTATATTGATTCCAAAAGGAAACGGAACCGACACTCCCGAGGAAAACAAATACCGCCCAATCGCAATAAACTCTATTTTGGGAAAAATATTAGAAAAACTCACAAAAAATAGGATCTTTTACTTCCTATTTAAAAATCACCATTTTAATAAAAAACAATTCGGATCCACCCACGGAACGTCAACAACCATGGCATTGGAAGAAATAATCAAACGAATGAACCAAGCGAAAACTGACAAGCTAAATAGCATGATAATAGCCCTAGATATCAAAAACGCATTCAACTCCATAAAAGCTGAAGCAGTTACACAGAAATTAGAAGCTTACAAGTGTCCAAATAACCTGATAAAACTGGCAGACAACATTCTACGGAAAAGAAAAATAATCTACGAAAAAGACGGAGTAACAATCAAGAAAACGCTAACATCAGGTTCCCCACAGAGATCGCCTTTAAGTCCACTCTGTTGGAATATAACAATAAGTGACCTATTAGAAACTAAGCTTCAAGAAGTACACATACAAGCCTTTGTAGACGATGTGGTATTACACAATACGTTTCACGTAAGAAAAGAGGTGGAGGAAAAAGCTTCGAAGGTACTGACACTGATAAATCAGGGGACACAGGAAAAAGGAATTACCCTAAATAAAGGAAAGTCGGAATACATGATAATGGGAAAGCAGTACATTAGCCATCCACCTCAAATAAAAATTGGACAGGATAAAATCAAAATAGTCAATGAAATGGAAATCCTAGTGGTGGTTTTGGACACAAAAATAACATTCCTTCCACATTTAAAATACTTAAAAAAGAAAGTAGACGAAATCACTTACAATTTAAGTCGTACAATAAAAGACGATAAGCATACAAATAGAAACATACTGCAGTTAATATATAAAAGGGGTATAGAACGAATGGTTACATATGCTTCTCCAACATGGTATAGCCGAAAAATCATTTTCATTAAAAAATTGAAATCAATTCAAAGATTACCTTTACTATTAATAACTAAATCATTCAAAACAGCATCAAATCTTTCACTAAACATTTGGGCAAACACTCCGCCTCTCCGTTTGACAATCGAAAAAGAAAACAAATTACACTTTATAATTAGGAAAGGAAAGAACT